>MNAD01000883.1:22377-40201 GCA_001895945.1 Trametes pubescens
GAGAAAAAGAGAGTGCGATGCGACGGAGTGCATTATATATGCGGAATGGTCCTCCAAGAACAAGGACCGGCGATGGGCGCGGGTCGAAAACGTCGAAAGACGTGCACGACGCAGCTTCACTGATGGCAGAAGCGTAGATCGACTGACGCCACTTCGGGAACCAGATCCGCGGCGAGGACATGATAGGAGTTCATTCAAAGCAGAAGCCCGGGAACGTTCAGACTCACCTCAGAAGCACCCAACGAGCAAAGGAGGTAAGTTGGTGTGGCTACGCAACGTCGTTGCACGCGCAGGGTGGATTTTCATCCAGGCAGTCGATAGCTGTATTCTAGTCCAGATTTCTCCTGCAGCAGCAGAGCAAATTCAAGGAATGCGCTACCAGGTGTCTGTCTCCACGAAGAGACGGAGAGCAAGACTACTGGGCCTATGAAGTAGCGTCACGTTCATAGGCGAAAGGCAGTCGTCCCTCCTGGAGGTTGGAACAGGCAAGAATACTGAGCTGATGAGTCATGCATATGGGAATGCCGGGAGCGTGGCGCAGTGACAGGTAACATTGGATGCCCTGCGCAAGAGCGCATATTCCTGCGGAGTCACGCCAATTAGTTGCGAAGTTCAAAGCAAAGTGTACCAGTCAATATATTCACTCACGTTCACTCACAATTAGTGAATAGCTTGTAACACGACGATGTTCCTACCGGTACGCCAAATTTGAGGCTGAGCAGCGTAGTCTACCCTCTCGCGGACGGCGCGGATAGATACAGTATGATACACGATTGAGAATACACATCTGGGGAAAGAATCGTCATACGAGCTCCCAGATTGATCAAACAATACAACAATTACGAGGAACATACCACAGAACACGAGCAAAACCCAACTACGCCTTACTCCCTATTCGCGACAGCGGCGCGCCCGACGCGGGCCTCCCTACCATAGGCATTGGCCGTTTCGCGAACACCATCTTCCGCTTCACGATCGCGATCATGTCCCAGCTCTTCGGCGCGCCGCTCTTCTGCTGCGACTCCTCCTGGGAGTCATTTACAGCCATCGAGTCCCCTGGCGCATCTTCGGGCGCGTCGACTCGATGTAGCACGGCAAGTGGTTTCGCGAGGTTCACGAGCTTGCCCTCAAGTAGATGGTGTCCGATAAGCAGCGTTGGCTTGTTCTGTTGGATAGATCGTCGGGGTTTAGAAGACGGATACCCGAACTCGATATAGGATGGCGTACCGTCTCAGGATCAACGCGCAGCTTTCCGACGAGCTGGTTGTCCTTGTTGCCATCCACTTCAAGAGATCCTTGCATTTCAATGAGAACGAGCTCGTCTGATCCGAATTTGATGAGCGATGGGGGTAGTCTGCGATGCGGAGGAGAAGACGGCCCGGGAATGTTCACGTTGACTGGGACGAGCATGGCTAGTTCACAGCAAGCGATCCGAGGTACGCAGTCGAGTTACAGATAGTGCACACAAAAGGCCGAGGATAGAGGACCACAGCGAAGTAGATCAAGCACAACAACAGACTGCACGTACGGCAGTGGTGGTGGGACGAACGAAGAGGTGAGCGCGTCGCGACGCGTCGTACATGTCCCGCCAAGCACGTGGCTTCGGGTCATCGGCCCGAAGTGTCCGATCCATCCGGATTCCCTCCTCGGAGTCCTCACAGACAGATCGCGGCCGAGGTATATGGGTGGTATTCGACATCTCTGTATGGTGGTACAAGTACATGATACACTTCGCTGCACGCCCCCAGGATCGAGTTGAATCAGGCCAACATGGGCGGCACCGGGCGCTGGCTCGGCCGGCTGTGGTGCCCAAAAGTACAGAAGTAGTCCACCCTCGCGCGCGTCCTGCGGGCGCGCCGAGCGGGCGTTGAGCCCGCCACCATCCCCAGTCTACCACCGTCGCTCTTCAGAGCGCGGCGGATGGATGTGTGGTTTGCGTTTTGGTTTAGATCTCGCCCCAGATGGCGCGGGCGGTGCGCGTGACGAGCGAGAGCTTCTCGCGCATGGCGTGGTCATCCACCAGGTTACCCTCCGAGTGCGACGCAAATCCGCACTGAGGGCTGATGCAAATCCTGCCGAACACCGACGCGTCAGCTCCGCATTGCAGCAATCTCAGTATAGATGGACACGTACTGGTTCAGCGCGGCCTCGAACGAGCGCTTCTCGTCGCCGCCGGAGATGATAGTCGCGGCGTTGCGCACGCGCTGCACGAGGTCGTCGACCTCCTCCAGACGCGGGAACTTCGTGGAGATCAGCCCGAGCACGACCGCCTTGTGCGGCGGGAGGAACCTGAGCGGCTCGAACGTGCCCGCGCGCGGGGTGTCGTACTCGAGGTAGTAGCAGTCCACGTTGATCTCCTGGAATAGCTTGATCGCGATGCGGTCGTACCCGCCCTCACTGAAGTGCATTCCGCTCTGCAGGGCAAGCGCTACATTAGTCTCGCGGACGAGAATAGGGATACTGAACAGGCTGGACGTACGCGGAAGTTACCGCGGCAGAGGTGCAGGCCAACGTTCATGTCCGCAGGACGGTTCTTCAGGCAGTCGTTGTAGGCCTTGATGTAGGTGTCGAGCAGCGCCTCGTGGTCGATGCCGCGCTCCTCCATACCCTTGATCATGGACTCCGCGCAGAAGTACGCGAGCAGGGGGTCATCAATCTGGATGTTCCTGCAGCCAGCCGCGTACAGGTCCTGGAGCTCCGCCTGGTACGCCACCGCGATGTCCGCGAAGTACTCATCTGTTCGCACACGAAGCCCGATCAGATTGAGTTGGCAGCGCCGAAAAAGAAGGACTGGGCGCACCGTCGTTCTTGTACACATCCTTCGGGTACGCGTACTCCCCGTGCCTGAGGTGGAACCACTCAGGCGCGGCCATCGTGATTTTCAGGTTCTTGTGCTCCTGCGCGGTGGATCAGAAAATGGCATCGCAGATGGGATCAAGAGACCGTGGCACACCTCTGGTGAGGTGAGAGCCTTCAGCGCCTCGTACTGAGGCACGTAGAACTGCTTCGTCCGCTTGAGCTTACTCTGCGGAGAGATGAGCTTCCGTCGGGAGAAGGGAAGACCAAGGTGTGTACGTACGACGCAGACGTAGGTGTCAGCACCCTTAAAGTCGTGCTCCTTGAACGCGGCGACATCGGGGACGTAGTCCATGAGCATATGCATGGGGACGGGCTTGACGTGCTTCATGCCGTCCAAGTTGTCGAAAACACCGTCGTAGAACATGTGTCTGTGCGCCTCGTTACGATCGAATTTCGCAAGATACCCGGAAAAAAACGCACCTCCTGAACTCGCCGTCGGTGATACCCTTGATTCCTGTCTCGCGCTGCACCTGGACGACCTCCTTGATCGCCTCATCCTCGACCACCCGCAGTTCTTCTTGCGTGCACTTCCCAGCCTCGAACTCCTTGCGCTTCTCCAGCAACTTCTGCGGCCGCTTCAGGGAGCCGATCTGCTCCGCGCGGAACGGAGGGTTGAGCTTGAGAGTGGGCGCAGACATAGCAGGGTAGATCGCAGGCAAGCAAAAGGTAAGCAGACGTAGCTGGAGGCAAACTGGCAGGAGGGAGAGGCGGAAGAGCGGATGTGCGCAAATTCTCAGGCGGCCGCCGCTATATAGGGCCCTGGCAGGGTTGGGGGAATTCGGATTAGCCGCGGGAGAGTGACATCGCGATTCGGATTAGAGCACGATCAGGCCGGGCGGCGGCCTCTGAGAACATCTGAGCAGTTGGCGTTTACGAACAGCGGAGGATGTTGCGAGCGGGCCCCAAGTGCGGCATAAGCGGTCGACTGACTGCACATGTGACATCGCGATGGAGGGCCGTCGAGTCTTGCGGAGGACGCGATAGAAGGTCGGAGACCAGCGAGGACTGCGGATAGGGACAGCAGGGGCATGCGAGGGCTCCAGGCGGTGCCAGTTGCAGGCGTACGATAGAGTACTTGTGAACGCTCTCAGAATGGGTGGGCAGGAGGATGCTTCGGATGGTGCGCGTCCGCCGCTGGCTGGGAGAGTTTGGTAAGCGGCCGCGGGGTCTGGGCGAGTTATCGCGGGATGAGAATCGACGGATGACATGGGACGTACCCACCCGCGGCTGCTTCAAATGAGTCCATGACATCGCGGCGTGCGTGCTCGACGACGTCGCGCTCGATGAGGGAGCGTTCAAGTCCACAAAGGTACACCGGCGCCTAGATGAAGGCCGCCGTATATCGTTGCCGAGCCATGCCGTTTCCAAAAAATGAGGCTTAGGCGCTTAAAATGCTGCCGCATCCTCAAGATGCCGGTGTTGCGTGTGCTAAAGCTGCCCCGGATTTAATCATCTCAATTGGAGCTGTAATGAAACATGGCACTCACAGTTGCATACATAGGCACAATTCAGACTATGCGGATATGTGCGCGAACAGCCCAGGCTCGACGTACTGTGGCTGTCAACTCCTCATTTATAGGAGTGATCGCACTTCGAAAACTCCCGCCGCTAGGTTCGGACGATCCAGGCGCAGTCCACCGACGCGTCGCGCGTATAGAAGCACTCCGCGGGTCCTCGTGACCGTGATTCTGCCCCTTTGGGATCAGTTACCGCCTCGTCAATGTTGCCCAGTTACTCACGCGCATATAATCAGCCCGGCGAGAGAAGCCAAATTTGAAGAGTAAGTGAGGCGGGATTGAGTGTCTGAAATCGTTATGAGACGTGAAGTATGAGCCCTGCTAAGCACGCTGGAGGACCTGGGAATCTGCAAGTGTTGACGTGAAGCGTTTTTAAGAATGAGAGCCAAAGATGGTGAGGGGAGGGGCGAGGACAGAGTGGAACGGGGGGAGCCCAGTTATATATACAGGCCCCAAAAGAAGGCGGATGCTGAGGCGAACAACTGACAGGTCACTTACATAGAGCTGATTTGGGCCACAACTCGATGTGATAACATGGAGAGTGAAGGTTTACCATACTGAACGCCAGCGCGTCAACCACCGCTCGGCTATCGTTGAAGCATGCGCAATTCGCACGAAGTGCATCACAAGGACGCGCTTTCATTGAAGCGCTGACTCCATTTCGGATTGAAACCTGTTCATGAGCAATATATCGAAAGCAATAATACAAAAGACTGCCTCTACAGGTCCAGAGTCACAGCGGGGTATCCAACCCAGAACTATCCCTCCGAACGCACAAACAACAAACAACGATACAACGCGCGCAGACAACAAACAAGCAAACAAACACAACGTACAGCATATTACACGACCTCTCTCATGTTGCTGTGCACACTACTGCCGCCATACTCCGATCGCGAGTACTCCGACGGCGCAAAGGAGTTCGCGGCGGCCCACTCGACAACGAGCGGCGACCGCGCGGGACGCGCTTTTTGCACCGCGTTGAGCACGGCGAGCACGATGAGGACGACGATGACGATCCAGCCGAGCCATGCGAAAGCCATCATCGCAGATAGGATGCGACAGGGCGCGAATTGGTAACAGAATGATAGGTTCGGCCAGATGCTCTGCGCGCGGCGATGCCGGGGAGGATCGAAGGACGAGATGAAGTACGACCGTTAGCACGCGTCAGACAGACGTGAGACAAAGGTTCTTACCGTCGAAACCACGCATCCGACGAGCCATAGTAACCAGATGACAGAGAGCGCTGCGAGCTCGAAGAGGTTGGCCGAGGCGGCCGAGGTGATCAACGGTGGCACCCAGTGCATCCTGTCAAGCGAGTCAGCTCTGCCAGATACGCCGTCGAGGGAGGTGCGATATGATGCTTACACGAAGGGTATTGACCCGAGAGCGAGCATTGAGCAGACCAGCAGATGCGCCACGATGGGGTCTAGAACAGCACGCGGTAAGCGAGCGCTTTTGGTGAGGCGCCGCAACAACAGACAACGTACCAAAGAAGTCTGTGCCGCCATTGAGGGGGTCTCCTTTCGGTAGATGGAGGGTGTAGTTCAATCTCACAGCGGTGAGAATGAAAAGGAGTGCCGCAAAAACCCACTGCCGCACGCGTCGAGACTCGACATCAGTAACGTTCTCCGAAGCACAGTTCGCCGTCGCGATGCAGCCGAGGCGGACGCACCAAGGTGACATAAAGCGGAAGACGAAGGACAGTGGTGAGGGGACCCATCGCGGCGGTCTACGCCGGTGGGGGGCGCACAAAGAACGTCGCGCGACGGAGGAAGGGGGAGGGAGTGAAGAGCAGAACGGCAGCGACGGCGTCGCGCGCGAGGCGGTAATATAAGACCTCGCTTGCCGAGCACGCCCTGGGTGCTCGGGCCTGTAACTGAGTGTGGGGCATGTGTTCTGTGTAGAAGCAGGGGATAGTGCTCGCGGCGGTCGTCAGGGAACGCCGCAGCGCATGTAATTCTCAGTCACCGTCCTCCGTCGACTCGGGTGATCTGCATGGGCTCAGTCGGATTTTCATCGCAGCTCCGGTGATTGACCGTCTTTACACGCAGTGCTGTCCTGCGAGGCCATGCGCACAGTAAGCTTGCGTCGGAGAGGAGTATTATCGCGGTTGCCGGAGTCCATGGTTGTGGTTGCCGTACGCCGAAGGAGATGATGATCGCGAGGCTCAAGCACTAGTGACGGCGTCGCCATTTCCACGCGCGCCTGTTCCCCGCCCCTCGGCCACGTCGGCCATAGCCGCCCGCCCGAACACGCCGAGCGCCCATGTGGTCCATATGTGCCCATGTCCCGGGCCCAATACCGCGAACGCTGTCAATCGACATCATACTGAAGTACTACAGCCACCGCGTTCGTGGTACCAAAATGTTAACCGCGCCGCCAAATTGAACTTGACAATACCCATATAGAACCTGCGCCACAGACAGCCTGAGCCCGCACTAGCATGAGAGCGGTTCGATCTTACGGGATGGACACACGACGTCGATCTTCGCCAATGGATTGCCCACTTCCGCGCGGACTGAGTTCGACGAAGATCATTTTGAGTACTGCGCAGTCGTGCCCGCGTTTCGTTCGAGCTTCGAGTGCTCGCATGTCTTCGACATCGTGTCTCTCGAGCCGTTCACTCGTCTCCAGGTGTGGAGCGAGCAAAGCTAGAGCCCCCTTTAGTCTGGACTTGGATGCTCACCTGATGAAGTTCTGGACACACAGATGGCTGGGTCTGACTGTTCGAATCACTCAGAGTTTGCCGTGTAAAACCTCCGTGGCATCGTGGTGTTGCGTGCTCCGAGTCTTCGGTCCAACGATCCGGATGAAGGTCTTGTCCTCCCCGGATCGTACTGCACAGCTGCAGTAAATCTGTATCCCGAAGGCGGTGCGCCTGTGTATACAGGCGGGGAGGACGAGCGTGTAGAAGAGCAACGGAGTATGTCGTAGAACGAAGACGCTTCACCCTCCGGCGGTCGTACTATTGGCCGGGTCCGCGTCAAGAAGGTCACGCGTATATCACACCATTCGGCCAGAGCCTGAATATATATCGGATATTAGCATATAAATATAGACCCAGCCGGAGGTGAGACCGCCCACAGTGTCCACGACCCTACTGAAATATAGCAATATCCACGTATGACGCATTCAAAACACCCCCCGCCCCGAGTCATCATTGATCACTCGCGCCCGGCAAGTATCAATGCACACCTTCAATGATCCCCCGCCTCAAACGTCCGGCGCCGCCCGCAAATCGTCCCCTTGCTAGCCCACCGGAGACAAATTCTCCAGCGCGCCCATGCCCACACTCCCACGACGCGGCCGCCGTGCGGAGGTGCGAGCCTGCCTCAGACGGTTAATTCGTCGCCGTGGTTCGCGCACCCGTCATGGCTGCGCGTCACCAACTCGACTCGCGTGCGGCCGCCGCGCATCTCGTGGGTGTGCGCGACCGAAGTCGGCGCAGGTGGAGCGCATGGTGGGAGCGGGAGCAGGAGCAGAGAGCGACCCTAAAAGAGCCTGGCTCGTAGATACGGCGTCACGCCGGACGGTCGAGGCGGCTCGGGGCTCGCATGGGACGGACTGCGCCCATCTGCGCTAGGTACTTCCGCGCGAGCGGAGACGGCGAGCGCGAGTCTGACGGGGCCATCCACGACGACGCTAGCGCGGGGGAGGTGGAGCTTGCTGCACGCGTACGGAGCGGGGGATGCGGTCGCAGGTGACGCTGGTAGTGTCGCCGCATATTCGACTTTACGTTGAAATGTCTCGGGCAGCCGGGGAAGAGGCATGGATACGCTGCATAGGGTTCAGTATATTCCGACGGAGGACGCATGGGCGACTCGGAGGGGCAAGCATGACGTACGTTTTACGCCGGTGTGCATGTTGACGTGCGTCACGAGGCTGCTGGGGCGATTGAACCCTTTGCCGCACTGCGGACATCGGTGGGGACGGGTCTTGTCAACCTCGTCGGGGTGGGTTTCGAGGGTAGTGCAGCCTAGAGAGGTCGGGACGGTGACACGGAACGATGGCTGGGCGCATGCGTTGAGGATATCGTCCGCATGGGCGTCGGTGGCTTCCTCTTGGTTATACGGCATGAGGCCTGTACGGAAATGCGCTCGCGGAGGGGCAGAGACACTCGAACTAGATGCGACTTGCTCAAGGTCGGCGGTGAGTGGGTGGAGGCGCATGATGCCCAGGGAGTAATTTGAAGACGTCGTCTTGCGGGATATTCCCGATTTCAAACCGGGGGGGAGCTGAATGACCGGTGGTGCAAGGATGGGCGGCGCCGTGGTGTCCTGCGATATTGGCGGGAGAGTGCGCCTTCGCTCGAAAATTTGATGCATCGATTTACGGTCTGGGGAATCAGATAACGCAGGTCGCTGAGGACGAGGGCGTTCAGACGTGTTCTGCAATTCATGATCAAACAAGCTCACCAATGGCGAGGCGTCCGAATCGCCATGGGCTTCGACGGCTATTCTTGAGTCGAAGTGTGGTTGCGGCAGATTCCTCGTAGCGCTGACGAGTGGGCGAGATTCATGAGGGGCGGTCCATAAGTCTAGTACGGGCGCATGAGTGGACGTTCTGAGTGCACAGAGAAAGAGTGGATGCACCTACCCGGGAATAACGAACGGATGCCAGGAAGAGTGACGGACCTCCGAGGAAGAGCTGCGCTGCCACCCTCTGACCGCATGTCGATAGTGTAGGAAAGAGAAAGGAAAGAAGGAGCGAGGGTAGATAGAAGTCCGACACGGGCATCGACCCTCGTATTAACCGCAGACCGCACAATGTCCATTTCCCATTTCAATTCGGCAACTCCCCTGGCCCGCTTCTGCCTCCCTTCGGCGCAGCTGCATGGCGTCAGGGCCGGAGAGCCACTTTCATCAAATGCGGTGCGTGTCAACTCTTAGAACACCCCTATGCTGCGCCCGCCCTCTGGAGAAGACGCTCCTCGATCTCCGACGAAGGGCTTGGATCAAGGTCATCAGCGCTGTGGGGAATCTCGCATTTTGAATCGTGGTTGCGGCAAACCCTCACGCTGAGCCGATGTTGACTTCGCGACGCACCATTGCATCGATCCATTGCATCCGGCGCTCGGGCGAAGGTCCCTAGATGGTCATAACCACCAAGAACCGTGCTATTTGTTTGATGTGGCGGCAGTGACCTATGGATGAGACCTGATTCCCTTAACTTGGAGTTTTGTGGACGACGATGGGGTACGGTAGTACGCCTGCCGGCATCGAGGAACGTTTCGGAGACATGCCCGCCCCGCGAGGTCTTTTAAGCGGTGCGGCCAGCATTAGGCACTATGCGTGGTCGTCGCCGCTTCTATCGGATACAATACGAAGCTGATGGAGCTCATAGCGCCGTAGTGGACGATTAGCCTCCGGCTGGCGCTGTAGCAGCACCTGTAAGTGCGATGAGCGCGGATCGAAGCGCGGACGACCGATGTGGCTGGGGCGCTGGAGGGACGTACATGTACTTATTGCGCGGTGTAACACTTGCAGAGAATACACCGAGATATGGTGGGGCGTTTCGCCGGGTAAGGTGCACGCGGCACGCACGAAACTTCGCACGAGCAAGAGCGTGTCGGTCGAGGTGCATCGTGTTGACGCGCATAGACGCCCATTTTGCCGGAGTGAGTGAGTGTGACGCACACAATGATAACATTGTCACGGATCCACGATAACACTGGGGCGGTCCGAAGAACCGGCGCTGCCTGCCTCGCGTCTCTCCTCTCCTCTCACTCTCACCCTCATACGCACGGCGGATCCGCACAAAAACATCGGTGCTGGCACTGGGGTTTCTTGAGATTGATTGCATCTTGTGTCTCGGTTTCTGGAGATTGCGGAGCTGCGATTTTCACCTTCTACGGTCTTCGCCACCACACGCACGCCGCCCATGTCAAGATTCGAAACTAGTCGCAACGATTCGCCGAGGCCCGAGAGCCGTCCCAGTGGCGCTCCCTTCCTCCATTCGTCTTCAAGGCTCACATTGATGGGATTCGACGGGCAAAGTCCTCAGAAAATGGGGCCAGAGCGGTGTAAGTCACTGACCCCGGTCCAGGGAGTGAGTAAATACATTGACAGCAGGTGGGAACAAGAGATCTTGTGTGCAGGCCACCCAATCAATTGATCACGCACGAGGTTCGTCGTTGGGTGCTCCATATATTGATCCTTCTTATTACCCTGTGCTCACTCCGGTTTCGGGATAGTAGCGCGTCGAATTGGGACATTGTCATGTTTACCGGCGGAGCGATGAAGGGCTCTGCACACGTCTCCATACCTCGGTGCTATCAGCTGGCCGCTTTCCGGAACCAACTTGGCGCGTCGTTGACCTTCGCTTGGGAATACAGCGAGAACACGAGACTCGCGATAACTTCTGTCATCATCGTTCATCCACCTCGGTGCTCTCAGGCTGGCGAATGCGATACAGTTCTTTGACACCCTTCCGCGGCTGTCGCTCACGGTTCGACACGTGCTCAGTGAGTCAACGCACCTTCTGCGGGCCTGCCATATTTTTTTTTTGAAATCTTCCAGCGCAAAGACCATGCTTCCCTGCACGGCCTCCCAACGATTCGACAGGCAAACGTGGAATACCGAGGCTTCTATCCACCACGGCGCAACAGAGGCAATGCTCTGTACAAACGCAACCCTCGCACGGGAACTCTCGCGTGCGCCTCGTCGCTCAGGGATCTATCTACGTTGTTCAAAATCACCGCTTGACCGACATCTACATCTACCGACACACTCCACATATCTATGCTGTGTACTGACGAACAATCTCGCGATGCGCGTAGCCCGACATCCCCACAACATAGCTCACTTCCCATCCGCGCTCCTTGTTCTTCACACCGCAGCACATCAAGGGCGATGTGTTCACCCGCTGGCATGGCCTGATACAACTCCGCAAACGCACGATCCATCTTACGTGCAAGTCCGCACTGCTTCTTCTCTAAGAGTCCGCGCTTCTCTCTGATCCTAGTGATCATGGACCCGCCACGCTCGTGCGAGGAACAATGTCCACAAACATAGCACTAGGTCCGCCCTACACGTTGTCGAGATGATCATGAGAGCAATACACGAAATCAACAGGAAGCTCCACGTGAAGCTAAACCATCCCTGCCGCGCCACGGCAAGCGGCCCCAGCAGCTTTTTCACAACCAAGCGTAAGTGCTTCTTAGTTGTGTTCGCATGGTCTCGTCTTACGGGGCTCCAAATGCAGATAGGGGCTGCTGCAGCTAGGGGTTGCGTGCAGGACTTGGGAACGGAAAGGCCGAACTTCCTTGTGCTGCTGCTGTGCAATCGCGTCTCATACGCTGATTCGGAGCGGAATCACCCCAAGTATACACCGTCGCTTATCGCAAAGCCTGAACCATCTTCTATGCCTGCGGTGGTGGGCATTATGCGTCCGCGCGGCAGGCCGCCGCATAGAAAATCGCCTTGACTACCGACAGACTTGCTTCGAACTCGTCATTAAGGGATCGCGGGCGGTCTAGCCTGCGATGCCGCAGTATTAGACAATCCTCGAGGCAGAACGGGACGCACAGTAAAGCCTTTTATCACCGTATGAGACACATCCGACGCACTCACTTACTGAACCCGACACCGCCTTCGTCATGCTTCTGGCGCTGAGACTATCTGTTTCATGTGCCGCATGTTAGAGTCCTTACGTCCTCCACCGCCTCTAGGCTCATGGCCTTCGAATGGTTCCCAGTGTTCGCTCACGACGCCTTTCTGGCCCTCCCGCACCCACGAAGCCGGTCAGGGGAACGAGAAGAACCACACGCTAGGGCGCGGCGAGCACTCCTCACTCGGGCATTCGGCATCACCAACCCCGCACGCAACACACCCGGTCCTGCCTTCCTCTTCTCTCTCATTCATACTCTACCCGCGCCTCATCGGACGTGGCTTCTCGCGCACACCCCGCCCGAACGCCTATGCTTCGCGCGCAGTATACGCGCCTACGGAAGCCCCCCGCGTGCTTCCGTCGTTCTGCCGCGGGCGACGTTCCTTTCCCTCTTGCCCTATCGCAGCACGAGGCCGCACCATGGGACTCGGCGCCCGTATTCGTCTTCGGCTACGCGTGGCCGGGCCGTGCCATGGGCGGCGGGGCCTCGTTTGCTCGCTCGGGGCCTCTACGAAGCCCCCTCGGGCGCTCTGCGCGCACGGGCTCGAGCAGGCTGCACCGCCAGCAGCTCCGGCTTCCCCGGAGGGAACGCGCGGGCTCTGATGGACCTGCGCGACCACATTCGCCGCCCAACGTACATACACACGTGCTAGCCGAGGGAGCTCGCGCCTGCGGGCTTCGCAGAACCGCTCGCGTATCAGTTGTGTGGGATGCTGCGAGCGGGTGTGGCAATGCGGATGGTCACGGGCGCGCGGGAGCGTGCAATGTTTTCCTGGCTGGCGTATGTTGGGGGAGGGCGGTGTCGGGAGCAGGATGTGGGGATCGTCGCGCCTGGATCTGGGCCTGGGAGTCCGGCGTTCTGTTGGGACGCCGGGGCACTGCAGGCGCTTATTGGCCGATCGTATCATCAATCGACACTTTCCGTTCTCTCATTCCACCAACTTTGAACTTTGTGCGCAATACTGCCGCTTGACTCTGGACTAAGACATATTCACTCGGGGCTTATACTTTGCGTAAGCCGTGCTCAAACTTGGAAGACTGGAAGCTGTCGCACAAGAGCCCTGGGGCGTCCCTGAACAAGCATCATACTTATACTGTGACGTGGCAGTTGAGCGACGCGCTTGAACTTGCTCACTGACGTACTGAGGGCCTGTCCTGAGTGCAACATTAAGAGGCTGTACCCTGCGTATGACGGTTTGAAGAAGTACCTATAAACGGAGTTTCGACGACCGGATAGCTCCCCGGATCTACAGCTGCGCTACCTGGTATACATTCATGTCAGTTATCTCCATCTTTGCCGACCACCACTCGGAGGTAAGAAATAGCGCTAGCCTTATTTTTCAGTATTATAGCCTGACGGAAGATACGTTTAGGCATGCGCTCGTATTGCTATGCGCACTCTCGTATTGTGGTCGCGAGGTTGCCTTGCAGCTGGTTTCCCCGCACGAATCGCGGGAAGAAAGTCATGCCATGCATGCGTGCGGAGGCGCTGACCAGCTATCGCTGCGCAAGTCGACATCGATCTAGGTATGTTGCACAATCTCATCTGTATGTCGAACCTTGTCTAACTCAAACACATCTGCAGGCGATAAATCTCCGCGATAGATTTAAGGGCTGAATCATTTTTTGGCAGGGCGCTGCGCACGCAGCCTACTCGTGTTGTTGCCAGCGTCGACCAAACAGATAAACGCTCCGAGTGGCTCGTTGGTGGACGGATGATGCGGTGCGTTTAGGACCCTTGGTGTTGTGTGGTGCCATTTATGGTTCGATGGAGAGTCTACTCCCCTGATTCCAGATTACGTCTCTTATTGGACGTGACCGGTCTACAGAGTGCATGAACGTGGGGTCTTCGTCCGCTCAGGATCAATTCCAGAAGAAAAGACGTCTAAATTATGTTCCCAGTACGCGGCCAACGCTGGTATTCGGGTTCTCGCAAACCAGAAACCAGGGTCGAGTTGCCTTGAAGCGACGAGCCGTCACAGTGAGCCTTTACACTCTCGCACGCAGTGCCCTTCGACTGATAGCACTCACACGTGAGCTAGGAATACAAGGTGGATGCCGCCCGCCGCTGATTTCTATCACAGCTCCATCTCGTTCGGTTGGCGGTGCAGTGCCCGTGTCTCTCGTCTGACACTATCCATCGCCGCTTCTCGGCAGGTATGGGAGTCGCTGCCACTCCCCCCGCTGCAGCGCATGGCGCGCGTCTGTCAGGGTATGCTTCGGGACGAAGGTGCCCGCTTTTCTCCTGAAGGGGGTATTAACAGCGGATGCGATACGACTGATCACTGTTGCAGACCCGCTTTGCGATTTCACGATCATCGCTGAGCCGTTGGGAAAGATCCTAGACATTGACAGGATCCCGCGCCTGCTCCCCCCCTCTCACGCACGTCTATGTCGGTGGAGAGTCGCGGAACTGGCCGGCGCCGCCTGGGCCTGGCGAAGAGCAGCAGCATCGTTGATGTCATACTCGCCGTAATGGCTCGTCGCGCAGCACGATAGGCACCCCTACCACCGAATTGCCTCCTCGACAGGCTCTTCCGCCGATGCAGACACTCCGATGTCGGGCGAATCCCTGTCGGCAGAGACGGGACGCCCTCTGGGGGGAGAGAACACTCAATTGAGGGCCCGCATCGATTCCCCGGCGACTTGTGTGGTTGCCGAAGCCATCGCGCATCTGTCACATGGGCATTGCCTCCCCAGCCGCAGCCTCAGCCTCGCGGCCTTCCTTCCATGACCCCACTCCCTCGGGCTCAGCGCCGACCCCTCTGCGGGCGGCGTCGCACGGACTCGGAGGTGCGTACGGGGCTGCCTGCCGGCAGAGAGCGTTCGGCGGCTGGGGCTCGCCAGGAACGGGCATGATGACTACCAAAACTCCACCACCAGCGCGAAGACGCCAATATCACCCCATCGCAACTTAGGTTTCTGGCGATGCCACCCATGTCAGAGATCGCTGCGGTGAAGACACCCAGGACGTTGGCGGACGCGAGTCACTCCAGTCAAGACCCGAGGCTGCAACGGCGGGGACTAATGGAGGACGGGACCCCCGGCCCCCGCTTCCGCTACGGGCCATTCACTTGCGAGTGGAAGTGACACACGGTGCGAGATGCTCTCCCCTCCGCTGCAAGCTCGACATCGGACTCCACCGGTGGAGGCTATCTGCGGGGCCAGCTGCGGCTCCGCGCAGATTCCAAGGGAACGGAGGCAAGTCAGGTCACCAGACGCGGGCCACACAGAACAACGGTGTTTTCTGACGATTCTCGCCAGATCATGCTAATCGAGAGCACCGGTGGTTAATGCAAGTCCCCAACACGGCATCGCCGCCTGTCCGCGATTGGGGACCCATCGAGGCGCTAGACGGAACTCAATTACCACAAGTCTACCGAATATAGGCGCGGCGCCGCGGCCACGAGGTCGCTTCGTCCGCGCTCACAGCCGGCGAGCGCTGTGAATCGCGCATCTGGAATATCGCAAATCCCGGAGCGGTCACGGTGCAGACGCTGTGCGCTCGTCACGGCCATCCACATTGCTTTGCAACATTGCTGCCAATGTTCGCTCGGTAGCTTCACGACACACTGGCGACCGCGAACACAATAACGACGCAGCTGTGGACACGGCAGGCCGTGTATCTATGGCCGAGTTCTCACGGTGCGATAATTGTACCCCCCGGCGCTGTCGAAGCATTCCGTATAAGTCCTTTCAGCGCACCAGAGCATCTCGTCGAATCCCCCAGTTTGATTGGTGATCTTCAGCGTTTGTTCTTAGGGGGTTGTGGCACTGCGACTGCAGTCCGTATATAACCGCGCTGTCCTTGTATGTGGTAGTCCTTGCTCTGAGCCTCCCGACTCTCCCCCCATCCCATCTTCCCTCGTCAATCCCCCCTCACGTCCCCTCTGTCATGTCGTCCTCAAATTCATCGACGGAATCCCGGCCCACCTTGCCGAGCATACAGCATCTGCTATCCGGTGCGTACCCTCCTGCCCCCTCCGCGTCCCCTGCGCTATCGCTGCAAGTGCTGATCGCGACAAAACTCCGCTAGACGTCGTCTTCAACAAGCTGCAGACCCAGCCCATCCAGAATGCTCGCATTCCCCCCGCCACCAGTTACGCCACAGAGTCTCCGTTTAGGGTAAGCGTAACCTTCCTGGTCGGGCCGCCCGCCGTGTGCACGCTCTGACACACCGCACGCGACAGCTTGACAGCTCTGAGGGTCACACCCACCACGAAACACGCCAGCCCTGGCCGACGTCACTCCCTGGATCGCAGGCACCGTCGCAATCTACCCGCTCACCCACCACCAGCAACGGTGGCGCACACAATTCGGGTCACCATTCCGGCTCTGTTCACCCTCCCGCGACTCGCCTGGGCCCTACGACGCCTATGCAACATGGCCTGCTTGCTGGACATGGATTCGACGGACACTCGGGCGGTCGCTACCTCAGTTCTCCGCATCCGCCCCAACCCAACTTGATGCAAACCCGGTCGGCATCGGCTCTCCAGATCATGGCTGCGCTCAACCTGCCCACGTATGTGCTCTCCGCGGATGAGTGTCCCCCAGACGACGACAGGCGACATGGCTGTGGTATTTGCCACCGGCGGTTCAATCGCCCCAGCAGCCTCCGTATCCACATGAACTCGCACACAGGCGACCAACGTGAGTTGCGGACTCCCACATTCTCCCCTCCATATCCTGATGAACGCCTCCGCAGCGTTCGAGTGCCCGTACCCGGGGTGCAGTCGCCGCTTCAGCGTGAACTCAAACATGCGCCGTCACTATCGGAACCACCGCGAGGGCCACACGCTTACCCCTCCGACATCGTACCAACCGTTGTACTACCAGGACGACCAGCCGCACATGCTCTATCGCATGCACTCCTCCCCCTCCTCGTCCTCCTCGATGTCATCCTTCGGCGACAGCGACGACCGCAGCGACACCCCCGTCATCGCCCCGCGCGACGCGAGCAGGCCGTATCCAATCACCCAGGGGCGCACGCGCTCAGTATCAGAGGTGTACCCGCCTGCGCAGGCCCGCCAGGGTGCGCGCTCCCGCGCGTGCACGGTCCCCGGGTGCAGCTGCGATGAGGCGCCCGCGGCGCTTCGCCCGGCGTTCCAGCAGGGATCTGCCTCCCGCCCCGCGCCCCGATCTCGCTGAGCGACGCGGGGCCTGAAGTTGGGCTCCGCGGAGCTCCAGCCTCCCACAGCGCCCGCACCCGCGCATCAAAAGAACATTCCCTTTGCGCCACTGGCAGCTCTGGCTCTCTCGCCCCCGTTCGTTCTGATGTTGGGGCGCACATGGACCCACTCATCGTATGCTCTCCTCCTCGTTGGTCGCTATCGCACGCGCCGCTCTACGATAGCCGCAATATGCTCTCCTAAGTTATCTCTATCGCTTTACTTCACCTCCGGCCCCACTCTTCGCCCTGCTCTCATCGAAATCGCAAATGTCAAATATCGCACACACCGTTTTGTATACTAGTTACCGTCAGCCCGCGCTGGTCCCGCCCCTGACTGGCCCCTGAGGCCCACCCATCCCATCGCCCCCACCCTGTGTAGTAGCACACCCCATCTGTTCCCCCACCCGCCGCCGGGGGTGGGTCCCGACCAATCAATCATCTTGATCTTCTTGGGCGCATTCGAAGCTCGTAGTTCGCATACAACCTTGTCGACGTGCGTCGATTCCCTCATCTATACCCACGGGGCCAGCGCGGCGGACCTTCTTCCGGGGCGCGGCGCGTGGTGCACCGGCGTCGGGCGGCACTGCCTGCCACGCCGCAGGCTTGCAGTCGGAAATGGGCGCCCCAAGGAGGGCGGGAGGACGTTGAGCAGAGTCCCCAGACCTGC
>MNAD01000883.1:40226-88088 GCA_001895945.1 Trametes pubescens
AAATTCTGCAATCCCCGGAGGGGAGTCGGAGCCCGGGGCGTGCTGCGTTGCCGCAGAAGTATACGACCGCAGGGTCGGAGGGCATGCGGACAGCGTGGAAGGCGTATGGTGATCGCCCGCGCAGCGAGCTTATTGGACTGAGGGGGTCCGCGGGATAATGAACGCTCCCACGGGTGAATAGATAGCCATAGACGTCAGCGCGCTCTCGCAGGCTCTCGAGCCATGAATATACGCTGTCCATCCGGGCGCAGTAGACCTGCCAGGCGCGCAATCGGCACCGTATGACACATTGAATCGTGCAGAACATGTGGCGTGCATAGGAGGCGCGGCGTCGTGCGCACAAACAACGTAGGAGAGATTCGAGGACGAGGAGCAGTCGCCCCTACGGTGTGTGAGCGAGCGTTGGAGACGGCAGACTGATGGACGCCGGCGGACGCCCAGACCGCCTCGAGGAGCTCGTCGAGGGGCGAATTCATAGAGCGAAGCTGGCCGTTATAGAAAACATCCCAAGACAGAGTTGGGGCACATGTACAGGCACGAATCGGTACCTAGCTCGTGTGCCATGCGCTGCGCAGGGGTGCAGCATTATGTCGCTCACTAGGGCCGATGTAGACCCCCGCCCTAGTCATCCCCGCGGGCCGCCAGAGCAGGGCGCCGCAACAAGCGCGACATACTACGTGGCCGCTATTCTTCCTGCTGCGTGCGGCATCGGCGCAATCTGCAGACACATCCCCCGCATCGTCAAGAACATCAAGCGTGGGCCTGCGATCTCGTCGTGGCGACATCGAAGCGGTACGAGGACACTCTGAACGTTGCCGAGGGGCCACGCACGTCTGTGGCTGTCTTCGAGGGCTGTCCTAGGTGGACGTTGGGCCTTCAGATAGTACACCGGTGGAGGTAGAGGGCAAGCCGGTCGGACTGTTGCTAACACGCGCGTCGTCAGCCTCGGAGGACGCTGCTGGCAGGAACTGAGGAGGATAGGGTGCTTATCGACATTGGCGACCATCGATCGCTGCGGCACACGTACCATCGGCACATCGGTCGACGTAGAGTCAATCTGCGCGGTTCTGTCCCTGTGCCCTCCAGTGGGCGGTGAGGGCAGGTGTACCTACGCCGGATAGCCTTCGATGACGAGGGTTGCGGCGGGCTCTCGAAGCCGTGTATGATAACGAGGGTGGTTAACGCGTGCAATAACGGGGACAGCTGGGAGAACATACCGACAACGTCGCTCGCAGATCCTCCTAGAGGGTAAAGGCCCCGCCCTCGATGCCGTCCACGCAAGGCTACCCCATCTTGCGCCCAGAAGATTGCCTGAGTGTGCAAGATGCGATCCCTACGGCCGAATCATCTTCCCTGCAGATGTCAGACTTTGGGCGTGCAGTAGAGTTCGATAGCAGCGCGGAGCGGCTGCGAGGACAGCCTTGTAGGTCTGGGAGGGGCAGTGGATCAGAAGTGGAGCGGGCGAGCGAGCGGGTCTTCGACACCCGATGTCGCGGGGTCAGCGCCTCGTAGCAGGGTGGAGCCAGTCCGAGGCGGCTTGTTCAAGGGAAATTAGAATTTCGCATAAGAAGAGGCAAACACGTTGCGGTGCGGGACCCGGCCGGCCCATGTGAATTGCGACATTTCTAGAGTTTGAGACCACATGCCGTCCGCGGATGTTGTAGAGGGTGCGGATACTCGCGAGGGTGGGGAGCTGGGGCCTGCCGCGATGTTCAAAAAAAGGGCAACGACGCGGAACAGACTCTGTCAATTGATAGCGAAACCGCAGAGGTCAATTTGGAGAGTTCAGGTGCGGCAAGCCTCGCACGACACGTAGCGCGTGAGCTCCGGGATATCAATAGCATGTGGTCACGTCGGCGGCCCTGTATAGTCAGCCAGTCACTGCAATGCTGCGGGGAGCGAAGAGAAGCGCGGAGGTGAACACTTAGTTCATAGTCGAGACGTACGACACCTCGACAATCGCCTACCGCATTGCCGAGGACAGGACGCCGGAGCGGCGAGACTGAATTTCCGAAAGCGGTTGTGTGTGGATAGCTAGTCGACGATATCAGCGGCATGGCGGCGTCTGACAGGTGCCGATATGGTCTAGCTGCAGCCTCCTTGGGCGGCCACAATCAGTCGTATAGACTTAGCGAGACACTTGATTATACCTGTGACAAGCCGCTGATCGTGAACGACGTTACTTAAACGACATTCGGAGAATAACACGCACCAGCCATGCGCCATAGGGAATGGCCCGAGTTCGGCTAGCAAAAATCGGCATGAGATGGTAGCCAAGTTGGCGTGACACTTGAGAATCTGCAGGTCGGACAGGACAGTTCCGAGGTCGTTGGAAGATGCGCTTGTGAGCGACAGAGTTACGCACGAGATACTAAAACATAATTTGTCGCGCCCGGGGAAGGGATGGGAATTCGGCAAGAGCGAGGTGCGGGCGGCTATCTCTGGGAGTGAGTCAATGTTGCCATGTGGCGGTGCTCAATCTATTCAATCCCCGCGGTTCCTTAGGTTCAATCATCAGCGATGCCGCATCTGCACCCATCCATCTCGCTCGGTGAACGTCCAGTGCCGCTCCGCTCAAAATTTGCGCTAACCCTCATTCAATGGGGTAGTGTTCTCATCAAACCCTCGGTGCAGTGAACCGGCGAAAACGAGAATACAAAGCCTTCCAACTTTATAGGGCGCCACCCCGCACTGCCATGGCACATCCTGTACATACCTCTCCAACTACTTCTACAGAAGAACATGTCACTTCCAACGCAAAACAGCGATGGGGCATCAAATCTCGTCCGCCTATGCAAGGCTATCCGAGCCTGGTATCGGACCCTTCGGTTTAAACCTTGCTGCACCCCGGACCGTCCGGTCAGCGGGATCGAAATTCAACAGGTTACAGCCATCTGTCGAGAGTGCACAGACCGCCGCCCAATAAATCTGTCAGGGGGTCGTACTTAGGATGATTAACTAGGCATACGAACGCCGCACCAAGAGACGCATTAAGAGATCGAGCGACATGACGAGCAAGCTCCCGATGCAACTACGCCATCACGTCACGGTTTGCCATGACATCTGCGGTAGTATCCCGTGCCAACATGCTGGACGGCCTGTAACCCGTTGACAGTGAGAAACGTCAAAAAATGCACCCGAAATTGCAAAAGGGAGCGCTGACCGCGATCTATCATGCGCACAACTTCACCGAAGACACGAAGGGGCACGCACTTCCCCGAGGGGCAAGCTATCTTCGACCGCGGCGCTTCTCGATGACCATGCTATCATCGTGACATGGTCGGCGTGAGAGCGCCGACTCCCACTCGGGGCAGTTGTGAGAGTCGAGAACGGGCTGCATAGGCTCAAGGCTGAACAGAGTTTATCACGCGGCCACGGGCCTTCTCACCCCAGACAGATTCCCGTCTAGAATGCGGTGCGGTTCGCCCGGTTCAGCGGACCCTGTACTTGCTTGCGCTTCGACTCTGATAGCAAAATGGGGACATACCCGGGGTGATGGCGCAGGCGGACGCTCGCCCCTCTGGATGCGGGGAAGGAGCCGCGAATGGCCCGCCGCAGCTACGTTGTACTTGACATAACCTCCACTCGCAGCGGAGCGGCGTCCATTGTGATCCCCAGTACGTCTTCGTACTTCAAAAGCTGGGACATAGAAGTCCTTCAACCCTCGCGGATGGCCGCCCGACGTAGGAGATGCGACGATATCGCGAGTCCGACGGTGAGCGTACGCTCGTCGCTCGGGCGGGCTGTGATGTTGTCACATATTGCTCCGGTGGCTGGCAGCCATGGCCGATCCGCCGCGGAGTACTTCTCTAACCTCCATGTTAGAGTTTCGTATGCAATAAAAGAGAGTACAATCACGCTTACCTACGTAGGGCTCGACAGACCGTCCCACGTGCGTCGCAAGTACCGGAAAGAGCAGTAGCGTTTCCCGGAATAGAAGTGCTCATTGCCCGGCAGTGAAGAACATCGCGCGCTACACTGCATGCCTACACAAGGAAATATGCATTTCCTGCTCGACCCGCAGCGCGTATCGCAGAATTTCAACCGGCGGGGGTAACCTCGGGCGAGAGCTGCAAGCGGGGAGGAGAAGAACGGCGCCAATGATCGTTCGATGGACGATGGAATCATGTTCCGAATAGATCCATGTACGCCGGCGGTAGAAGGCGATGCTGCGAGGACTCGCAACCATAATGCCTCCCGCGCCCTCGCAGCTCTGATTTTAGGCGAAGATTTCGGGGTCCTTCCTGTCCTGTTGAGACTGGCAATGCCCGCGGAGGGATTGGCGCTACAAGGCGGGGATAGAACCTTGGCGGAGCGACCGCATGGTTTGGTCGTCCTTCCCTCTGATGCCTTCCCCTGCGCCTGTTTTGTCTGTGAGTTGGAATTATGTGGATATAAGGCAGAGCACTCACTCAGAATGGCAGTGTACACCGAGTCCGTTCGTTTTGTATACACGTCGTGGCCGGCGGTGTATGCGGAGGTCCTAATGCCGACGTGCAGTTGCTAAGGGGGAGCGCAAGTTGCCGCGTCGTAGCGATCTCGAGTGTACTAGCAAGCCCAAACAGATAATCCGAGAGCTCCAGCAGAAATTCTCGAACGTCCTTCCTCTCGAAACATTGCGCTCGACGTCTGCCCCTGGAGACTGGGGCGGAACTTTGCGAGGGCGTGCACGAATGCGGTAGAATCCGAGCGTGGAAGTCGAGGCCATCCACCGCCCATGGGCATGCCGGACACGCCAACATCAACCCTCTTCCCGCGGGAGCACAGTATCCAGACATCGCTTCTCTATCAGAGGAGGAGTGCAGGTCCTTTCGCGGGTGACTTGATGATTGGTAGCACCACGGCGGACCTCGATCTCCGAAGGCCTGAAGACCGCAGTGATGCACGTCAGCCGTCGTCCGTCCAATAGAGCGCATTGTCACTTACCTTGTAGCTCGACTAAAAGGCTCCCAGGGACACTCACTCAAAGAAGGCATAATGTGTGCATTCCGCACATTTTCGAGAAGCCGGTGCGACGTTTACGCAAGATCGCAGTGAGGATGCGGGGAGCGGATGTGACATTTTGCGATCGTTGGATGAACTTCTTGGTGGATAGACTTCACACGTTGTTCCCACAGAGGACGGAGCACAATTCATCGTGTGATGTACCACGTCCTGGGTCCGCCTGAGCTGCAACGTGGTCCAAGGGGGCCCGGGGCCACAGGGCGGGGAGTACGGTCGCCGTCGCGGGTAGCCTGGCCGGTCGGGTGGACGACATCTGTTGTAGAATGGAGACCCCGGTACCGCACGATGCAATCCGTCGAACATACAGATTATCAACGCCTGAGTGGACCTGGATCACGGTGGTGCTAAGGGCCGCATTTGGTGGCAACGGTGTTGAACAAGGCAGGTCTACACCAACCCCGGGCCGGAGCTCGTTAGATATGTTTAAGCCTCCGTGGCGGGCGAAAGGGTACCAGGGAGCACACGCACCATATGTCCTTCGTCCACCACACCTCCATCGTTGCCACTGGCCCATCCCTCCGGCCGCGAACGCCGTCTCCAACCGCAGCGCAAGTGGCGGAGGCGCCGGCCACCCTAATCCGTGCACCACGGACGTCCATGGGCACGGGCCCGCATCATGCCACAACGCACGGGGTGTCCCATAGTGGCTCGCGTTACAAATTGTGGCCCCTAGTGACTCTAACAGTACCCGAGTCTACGTCCATCTACGACGTGTTGTGGGCGCCTCTGTCCGGTGTGACAAGCGCGCTCGACAGGCCCAGTCGTACGGAGAGAGGGATAGAGAGGGTCGGATTTAGGGTAGGACGACATATGGTCATATGGAGTAATTTGATTGTACTTGATGGGTGCTAGTGGCCCCGTGTGTTCCAGTCGAAACGGCGCCTACACAGGACTCTTCGTCGAGGACACGAGGACATGGACAAAGGGCGCGCGTCCGGTATCGGTGGGTCGCGCTCCGTAACATGCATTCACCTTCTCTTAAGAAACGGGACCTGCGACGGCAGGCAGGCAGCCCGCGTTGGAAACAAGCTCTGCGAACAGTTGTAAGCCGCGTCATCCCCATATACACTCATACTTTGCACTCACCCACGTCCTGAACGTTCCCCGGCAGTCTGTGACTCGACCCCCAGCCCACGCCGGAGTGTTCCGCGGATGCGCTCGAGAACGCCGCACCACCCGCAGTCGATGCCCGCCGCCGATGTACACGGCTGTCAGCATGAAACCGCTTCGCGAGCCCGCAGGAAGCCAGCGAGGCCGCAGGAAGCCAACGTGTCGACTCCTGTCTGCGTGCGGAGGCGCACGCGAAGCCTCGACTCCCCAACAGCAACTGGACGCCGGCGAAAATGGGGCTAGCGTCGCGCTAGTGTGGTGAAATTGATGTGTCGCGGAGCGGATCCAGGTGATCGCCAGAAGCGTGCAGGGCCGCCAGCGGGGGCGCGCGCAGCCCCGTTGGGGGCGCTGTGCCAACGTAACAGGGGAGTGCGGCCAGGCACTGCGCCGGTGTGGGCGTCCCAGTCCCGTCGGAGCGCTGTGATGCCCGCAAAGAGGGTGGGAAGAGGGATTGCAATGATTGTAGAGAATGGGTGAATGGGACTCCGGGGCATCAATGGGGAGCAGTGGGCGGCGGGGAACGAGGCGTGTGAGGTCTGTCTGCGAGGGCTACGAAGGTTGGTTACGAGAGGTGATTAACCCATTTGGGACACTTAAGATGAGGGCTGGACGCACGCACCGTTGTCATAGACTTGCAGGTGTTCTCAATCAGAACACGCTGAAGGATGTATAGTTCAAGAGTGGACGGGCGTTGACACGTGTCCGACCAGCATAGGCTTCAAAGAGAATGTGCTGATGGACGGCCCGGGGGGACAATCGCTACAATTGCACCGTGCACTGTCAATGAGCACAACATCCATTGGGACACGTTTGAGTCGGCCTTAAAGGCGAAGACGACTAGTTGCAAGGAGAGACGATTGACCGATGCGAAATTTTCAATATGAGGGTGGTACACATACGCCGTTGTCGTGAAATTCATCCTTTGGGTCTATGAGGATGGACGAATTGGAGAGGCGATTAACCTATTTGGAACCTCGAGTACGAAGACCGCATGTGCGCACCATTGTCCCAGACCTGCATGTCTTCCAACTCTGAGCTCCAGAGCGATGTCATGTGGGATGACAGACGTGCACTGATAACGGGTCCGACCAGCATCGGCCTCGAGACTAGATGAAATCGGGGAGAGTGCGATTGTGCCAACTGCACCGCGGGCGCAGATTCCACAGGGAGATATGAGCGCAAAATGCGCGAGTGCGACGGAGGGCGGAGCACAAGTCTGCATTGTCGACGCGAGATCTACGTCACGGAGTTGACACTCAGCGGCGCATGAGTAGAGTTTCAGTTGACGGACGCGCGCCTGAGTGATGGCGACGACACGACAATAGGGTCGTTTGGCGCGGGACTCGGGTGTATGAGCAGTTACGACACGGGGGAGGATATGTTCAGAAGCCGGGGGAATCGTGGACATGTTTGTAACTGTGGGAGGGATGTCCTCGCTGAACAGCATTGTCGTCAAGTCAGCTAGCGACATAACCCCAGGATATACTGTACGCACAGCAGCTGCGGGTTGTCATAGACGGCGCGAAGTCCCCCTCTATCTGCAGCTTCGCTCGGGATGCTTGGGTGGTGACTGGACACCATGCCACCATTTTGCGCAGGCCCGGAAATTTTGGTCTGATCGAAGGGATTGAGGTGAAGTTATTCATACCGTGTTGCACAGTCTGTAGTGGGACAACAGTCTTAACTACAGGGACATGGCGACATTGCTATCGGACGATGCTGGCAATTCCGGAGGACTTGGGAACCACCACCCCGGGTTAACGTTAGACCCGCAGCTTGTCAACCCGGGTTTCTGGATAAACTCGAGGCTTTGCGTAAGCAGAAGTCACAATGAAACAGATACAAGATGATGACTTACGGAGGTGGTGTAAGAACGCGCCAAACGCAAATGAAAGGGCGATGAGCAGGCGCACCTCAACGGCGCTCATTTGGGCGCCATCCGTGCACACCGTATGGATGAGGCAGTCCGGATTTGCGTTCGATCGACGAGCGGTGGGCGTCGGACGTCGGACGACTGCACGAGGCGCCACGGGGTTAGAAAGTGCGGCGAACGGACGGAGCAATTTCGCACCTCCTCACTTCCGTTAATGAATCAACTTCGTCTGTTGGGGTTCTGCGTCGATCATGAGCCTGAGTCGTACGGGGACGGGGAAAGAGAGGTACCGCGAGTTCCGCCTCCATCACCTCATGGTGGTCGCAGGACACGCGTCGCTCTTGACCGTGTGTCAGCTGCCGCGCATCTTTATGGGCCGGTGTGGTGAAGCACGATACCATCCGGAGCGTGGGCCGACGGCGACCTCGCAGGGCATGACAAAGCGAGCGTGCTGCACGGAGGCGCGAGCGGGGACGTAAGACGACGAAGAGAGGCACTACGGCTGCCTGTATGCGCAGGCGACATGGCGGCGGGGGAGAGAGGATGGCCGGGGCTGCTGGCCACTGGGCCTCGCGGCGGGTCCACCGACGAACTTACCGCAGTTTCCTAACTTCATGGCGCCCAAATACGGACGCGTCTCCTGACTGCGGGTGGCCGGGTCCACGTGCGCCTGCGCCCATATCGGGCATCCACCTGCCATCGGGGGCCGGCTCCCACGGCAGATTGCGATTCGCGCGCGTCCGGGCTCCATACAATTAGCCGTGCCGAGCGCGGATCCCGTCGCTCGCGCTCGGCGCCCTTCTCTCTCCTCCTCCTCGCCCATCAGCTCCGTCACGCCCTCCTCCTCGCTCTCCCACACGCGCTGCCCCTGCAGGCTCATGACGTGCGCTATCGCCTCTTACGCAAGAAGACGTGCCTATCGCCCGCCCACCCGCGCGGTCGCTGCCATTGCGCCTGCGCTCATTCGTCCAGAAGACACGTCGGCAGCGCCTCGAGGTCGGCACCTGTACACATTCGTGCGTACGGTTCAGACCATGGCCAATGATGGCGGCACCTGATCACCACTGTGGCGCATCCTAGGGAACGTTTTGGGATCATCTATAGCATCAGCTCAGAGCCCTACACGATCGGCAACTCACAGCGACAGAGGTGTGTGATTTCCCCGCCGCCTAGCATTCTCTGAGACTCACAGCTCAGCCTTCAGCGCCGCCCCGCTCCGTTCGCTCGCGGACTCGCTCGCCGGGAGCGCTAGGGGGCCAGATCAGGATGGAGGCGGACGCATGCATGTACCCGGCGAGCTCGGCGACCAAAAAAACCGCTCCCTGCCCGCAATGGCAGGCCGACTGCCATGGGAGAGCGCCCTCCCCTGACGCCCCTGGGAGGCAGATCGCCGCCACCTTAGGCCTCAGGCCCCCCAGCGACGTCAGCGTCCACCACGTTCATCGCGCTAGCACCTGCGAGGAAGCCCGTCGCCCACGGCAGGGAGACTGCAGCACGCCCCCTTCATTCCAGTGCCGTACACACTCCGCGAGCATGTGCTCTGCCTGTCGTGTGCGGACCCAGTGCGCACCCCGCTGTTCCCCCTGTCGTATCCTGCCATGCCTGTCACGACGCCACGCAGCGGCGCGCGCCCTCGCCTCGCCTCTCGGCTCTCTCGCGCTGCCACATAGTCTAATCCAGGGCGGGGCGATCTCTGGGAACGCTGCCTACCGCCGCCGGCCCACGCGAACGTCGCTCGCCTGCTCGCTCGCGCGCCCGATGCGCGACCCACTCGCCAATCGCGGGCAGCTGCCTGTGATCGTGCACGCCCCGGCTATCGGAGGCGAGGGACGCTACGCGGCGCGGTCGCTGTAGTTTCCAAGCTGGGGATGCGACGTCGACGAAGCTCGCGAGGTCGTGCGGATAGTCTCCCGAAGACGAAGCGCCAGCTCCTACGTGATCCCTCCGGATATCCCGTTCTGGCTTTGGGTGAACACGCTCCTGGCAAATGTATGTCCCCCGTGTCGTCTGTCCCGCGCCCGCAACACTCTGTGTATTGATTTCCAGACATGGGCAGACATAATTGAAAGGTGACGCCAGCGACGTCTACGCAACTGCACCCGTGCGGGAAGATCCTCGCCTCGGGATTCTGCCGATGTCGACGGCGGACGTCCGCTCAGCCCCCGCCAGGCGTGCGCGCAGGGAGAGAGGGCCCCCTCCTCCGGGCAGAACCCCCTTCGAACATTCCACTAATAAGGCGCCTGCGTGCGCGGGCGGGTTCTCCTCGTCTCCTCGCGCCGCCGGTTTCCCCCTGGTTCTACACCTCGCCCGGTACGCCCTTTCTCTCCCAGCCCCCGCCGCCGCTTTCGCAGCGCCGGACTGATCGTTGCCACACACCCTCCCACGGCTTCGCGAATACAAGGACGTGCTGTCGCCCCTGTGGTCGGCGGATCCACCCCGAGCGCGCTGGGCCATCGACGAGGCAGGGCAGACCACCTTCTCCGGGGCGCTGCACGCCGATCTGTATATCAGTGTACGACGCCCGGGTGCAGTCCAGGCCACAATGCAGTCCAGTGAGAGTACCGTATGGCCAGCGCCGCGTACGAAGCATGCTTGAGCGATGATGGGCAGGGCGAATGGGGCAGGCGTGCGCGGATATCTGCGCGACCTTCCCTGCACGTCCGCGGGCGGATAGCGATCGCTGGCCGCCCGGTGCGCTGCTCAGTTGCGTCCCTGCGTGCCCCTCAGTGCCCTCGGCCGGCATATTTCGTGCTCGGAGAATCTGTGCTGCTTGTTCGATCCAGGAAGGCCGTGCGTGCGCGCTCTGATTCCCGGCATGACGTTCGTCGTCCGCACGAGGCCGCCACACCGCCGTCGCCCGTCCGGGATGAATGGGATTGGCAATCAGCTTACGTCCCCCGCCGAGCCGACGCGGGGCCTTGAGCTGAGCGTGATCCATCACTCAAATCGCCTGCGCGCGTGTGTCTGCCCCCATGTTACCGTGCTGCTCTTTAATATTGAATTCGAATATTGCGTCAGACGCCGTGCGTGGGGTCATGTCGCCCTTTTGGCGGGTTCGCCGCGGCCGCGCAGCGGCAGCTTGACTGCCTGCGCCGTCGTGAGGGACGCGCTTGGCCATATCCGTCCTCGTCATACGTCTTGCGAAGTTCCTGCGGCGCACCCCACTCAAAGGCCCGAGCGTATCACTGCGCGCTGATTGGGGGTACGGCGGCGAAGTGTGGGTGTGAGTCGCGACCCGAATTGTGCGCGGGCGCGACGCCGGAATGGGACGCAGGAACAGGCAGAAACGCAAACCACATATTGCCGTTATGGCAGCAGCCCTCCCCCGCGCCGGCGCAGACGTCCTGTGCAGGCGCGTGGTGTGTACGAGCATGTCATGAGCCCACCGAACGCTTATAATTATCTGCACCTGCGACGCTGCGGGCAGGCAGTTGTACGCGGGCGGCGCGATGTGACGTGTAGAAGCCGAGGATCCTCGCCCACTTGACCTTCGCCGATCAGTGCGACAATCCTGCCCAGCACCTGCCGTATCCGGATTAGCCCGGCCGCGAATCGACGCCCATTCCGCAGGCAACACTGACGCTTCTGGACGCGCGTCCGTAATTGCTTCCCGTCCTTCCCACACCGCTCTCTCCTCTGCCCGCCCGCCTCTCGGCGCGGGACGCCTGCGCGCGCGAGGCCCACGCCCGCCGACCATCCCAGCAGCCGGCGTGCTCGTCTGGGAGCAGGGAGCCCAGCGCAACCCGCCCCCGCTCTGCGCACACAGGCCTCTTCCAGGGATGTGGCCACCCGGGCGGCGGATTCTGCTCGCGTCGGACGCGCTGCGGTGCCTAACTGACTCCTGCCCCGTAGTACGTACGCACGCGCACGGCCGCTGCGGCGTCGTGAGTATCGCTGTCGCCGCTTCTGCCAGCGCGCGGGCCGTCTTGCCCCCTGGCGGTCACAGGACGCTGCTAGGCCTGTCAGCGCACCCAGCCCCTGGCGCGCCGTGGCACTTGTGCGCGCGATCGTCCCCCGACCGCTGCTCAAACGGGCATGCGCTCGCCCACCGGGCGCTGCATGCTCGCCCTGCGCCGCCGAATGCAGGGTGATGCCGGTGCGCGGCGCTCTGCTGGAAGAACACCTCGCCGGTCGCCCAATCGCGGCTTCCAAGCACGTAGCCGACGCCCGACAGCGGTCGGAGCCTGGCGCACGCTGGGAGGGACAGCGCGCGCGCTCGTGCACGTCGCGACTGTTCGCCTCCCGTGCGGCCGCCTCGCAACGCCTTCTGCACGCTGGAGCTTGCGGTACCCCTTCGATCCCTTCCACGCCCGCCTTGCTCTGCTCCGATCGGGGGCCCCGCCCATCGCCCGCTTCGGTCTACACGTTCTCCAGCCCTGAGGGGGGGCTTCCGAGAACGCGTCGTGCAGCATCCCATCCTTGTTCCCGTTTAGCACATCCCGACCGCCGCCGTGGTCCGCGCGCTCAAGAGGGATATGCCCGTGTGCAGGGTGGACGGTAACCGCATAAGCCTATCTGATTTGCGTTGACAATTACTCCGCTAATAGTGGATGTTTTGGATATCATTCATCGCTATGTGGAGGATTGTGTACATGGACGACCTCTGCGCGCGCGTTTGAAAGCGATCAGCGCGAGCCCGCGCCATCGCCGGTAGAGGCGAGGCTTTCGGTCAGCGATGAGCACGCCCGTCGTACATACATAGCGGAGTCGGACATAGAGATCCGAGCCATATCCTCGGCATGACTCCCGCTCGCGCGGTCAGATGAGGATATCCTCTCCCGGCCGGGTGCGTATGTGGGTGCGCAGATCAGTTCCTTCGTGGCACATCGCCGATGATGTGCGCGCCGAGCGGCGGCGACCAGGGGGAGCGGCAGTCGACTATCAGGCGTTGGGGCCCGTCGGGCGGCGGGTGCACCCCAGTGACCCCACTACGGCGCACACGCGCGCGCACCCGGCGTCCGCGACCTGGGAAGGCACGCCCCGCACAGACGACGCGACGGAATGGGTTCATTCGCCGGCGCTGCTCAGCGCTGTGAAGCCCGAGACGTCTCCCGCGCGCCCCTGGGGCCTGCGGAGACCGCAGGGCCGGGTGTGATAACTGTATGTGAGCTAAATCAATTAAGTGTGATCAACGACATGCACGCGACGGAATTGTGGTTTAGAACTCGTTTCCTTCTTCGGCGCGGCGCGTGTGCGATGCGCAGGAAGCCGGGGGCGCCCGCGGAGGAACAGGCGGCGAGCGGTCAGTAGCACGCGAGGGAAAAGGAAAAGGCAGAGAGGATGATGGGGCCAGGAATGGGAAGGAGGGAAAGGGGACGTGGCGATGGTCCATGGAACGCGAAGATCTCGAACGAGCAAATCGCTGTCTATTTCCAACCCGCCCCGGCGTCACTCCTGCGGCCGTGGCGGCGTCTGTCAGCGTCGTATATGTATCAGCTCCTCCAGATCCTGCCACCCCAAGGCCATACATATATACGCCCCTCCGCCGCTTCCACCGCCCCCGAACCCACCTCTCACCCCCTCCCAGTAGAACCCACGACATGCCGCCAACGCGGTCCTCCTCCAAGCGCGCGCCCTCTCGCGAGCGGTCGGTCGAGAAAGCCCTTCCGAGCCTCAACGAGCTGTTCCCGGGTAAGTTCAACACCTATTGCACCCGACCCCCAATCTTACCCCCCGTTGCCTCTGCAGAGGACCTCTTCCGCGGGTCCTTCGCCCAACCGCCCCAGCAACCTTCTGCGTCGTTCACGCCGCTCTCCGTCGCCCGCGCGGACAGCCAGTCACACACCCCTGCAGTACGTACCCGCGCACGAGCTTTCTCCGGGGTTGCCCCACCGTTGCTCACGCCGATCCTCTCGCAGGCACGTCCACGCTCTCCAGCCGATCCCCATCCGGCTTCCCGGGGCGGGCGCAGATCGCCCGCAACGATCGCCACCAGGTCTCACCCGCACCCACAGCCGAGCCCGCAAGCGCTCCGCGGGTCCACCACCATCGCGTCTACGCCGCCGCCGCCAGCAGACTACTCTACACCACCGAGCACAGCGGACGCGGCGCTGCAACACCAGCAACACGTCCGTAGCTGGCGGCCGCCACCTGGGACCGATCGCGAGCCCGAGCGCCCCGTCGACCTCGGGCACCCATCGCGTTACGCACACCCGTCGCGCGGTGCACATCGCGACGCGCTCGGCCCGCTCTCCTTAGCACCCGCGCCTCGCGGGAACACGTTCGCTGGCCCGTCGTACGGCATGCCGCCAAGCTCAGCCAGCCCGAGCCACATCCCGCGCACGATCCAAAGCCCGGCGGACGAGCTCGTGTCGATCCTCACGCGTTCGGGCGGCCTCGACAGCGCCGGCGCGGACTCTCGCACACACATGCACGGCCGGCGCGAGCCCGCGCGACACATGCCGTACGGCCCCGGGCCCAGCATGGCGCCTGCTCTCATCCCCACCCACGCCCCCTACTATCCCCATGCGCACGCGCACGCAGGCCGTCCCGGGCCCAGCACAGGTGGGGCGCCGGCTGCGAATGTGGCGGCGGGCCATGGGAAGGCTCGCTATCCCCAGCAGCATAGTGCGGCGGCGGCTGTCGCGGGAGCGGGCGCGGGTGGAGCGCGGGGGAAGGCGAACGCGAATGCGGCGGACGACAGCGAACGGCGCCACTGCTGCCCGCATTGCAACAAACGGTTCAACCGTCCGAGCAGCCTCGCGATCCACGTGAACACGCACACCGGGGCGAAGCGTACGTACCGTCCCCGTTCTGGGCTTCGCAGTGGTATGGGAAGCTGACGTAGTGGTGTGTGATTTTAGCCTTTACCTGCGCATTCCCGGGGTGTAACAGGAAGTTCAACGTGAATTCAAACATGCGCCGACACTACCGGAACCACCTCACCTCGCGCCGCAGAGACGTCGTCGCCCGGATGGTCCAGCCGCCCTCGCCCTCGTCGTCGGTCCCACATGGAGCGCTGGGCACGGCGACGCACCCACACATGTCTCTCTCCCCGGACCTGCGCAACGCGGCGTCCAGCATGCGCGGCGGTTCCATTCCCGCGTCGATCGCAGACTCCGGATCGCCGTCCGTCTCACGCTCGTCCTCGTACTCGCCGTCTCCCGGCTCCTCGCGCTCTCCCTCGCCGATGCCTTCGCCCATTTCGGCTGTCACTTCCCCGTTCCCGCCGACCCCACGCAGCTTGCCGAGCACGTCTTTCCGCGGCTCGCCCGCGCGTTACGCTTCGCAGCACCAGCTGCAGCCGTACTACCAGCACCACCAGAGCTACTCGCAGCCGCCTGCTGCACCTGCGATGTACCCCGTGGCGAAACAATCCTCCGTGCGCACGATCGGCGCTGGGCATGAGCGTGAGTGCGACGGCGATGCTGTGATGCGTCCCCCATCCCCGCAATGGAGCGCTTCCGAGTACGAGGCGGACGACCTCGAGGCCCCCGCGGCGCAGGCGGAGTCGTACGTCCGCGGCGACCGCCCCGTCACGCAACGCGTCTCCAGCGAGCGGCAGACGGCGTACCTCTGGGAACGCGACCGCGGCCGCCCGCGCGCCGAGTCCTCGCCAGATATGCGTCGTGCGCGCCCGTACCCCTCCCCGCATGACGCCCCGGAGCAGAGCGACGAGGACGATGATGATGACGACGTGCGGGAGGATGTCGAGAGCGAGCGGTGCGACGTTCCGGGGTGCGATTGTGCTCCGGGGAGGAAGGGTGTGGGTACGCCGAGGCTGCGGCCTGCATTCCAGGACACGCGCGTGCACCCGTCCGTGGCTGGCTGGACGGTGCTCGAAGGCGCGTCGGAGGATGGGTGAGCGGGCGGCGGGTGCGTGTTGCACGCACGCTTCTGTGCTGCAGCAGGAGCCCCGCGTGGCTCCGATCGGACGTTGGTGTTCGCAGTTGTTGTTCTGTCTCCGTCTTCTCTCTCTGCTTCCGTCTCGTGTCCCACGTCGAACTCTCGTGTCCCGATCCATTGCGTAGCATTAGTAAGTACCTTCTTGTGTTTCTGGATAATCTGCCGCTCTCGTGCTCTGTTTCATCGTCTCCTCGCTCGCGCTATGTCCGCTATGTCATGTGTGTTTTCATCGTCCGCGCTGCATTGAATATGGCACAATACCCACCACCAGCTTCGCTACCATATAGAAATCCAATTCCGAATGTTCTCGACTGCCAACAAGTGGGTGCAATACGGTGACATGCATAACAACGCTGCCTGGACCCCGCTGTCGTGCATTGCTGGGCATGACGGCCCGGGGAGAAACCACGTCATCATCATATACATATAACTACAGAGCATGCCGTACCTGCTGCGCGACGTAGTCCGTCTGCGACCGGCCTGCGTTCTACGGCGTTTTTCCAATCACCGGGTGCTCGATCGCCGTCCGCACTACCCGACGGCCACGGCACAGAAGCAGTATTTGGAAGCAGCTGTGAGACTCGCCCTCAGACCTTGGACTCCGGATTTACGAAGCCAAGAGAGCACCCCACTGGAACGAGGTGTGGTCTGATTTGACTCAGACTGAGCTCAATCAAAGCAGCTGAGCGGTCTCCGAAAATATGGTGATCGGCGGTGCGCGACCTGATCGACACGCATGAGCCGTGCGGGCCCGCTTGACCAAAAGCTGGAACAGCGTCCACCGGGGATACTGGCGACATGCAACGTGAGCGGGATAATTCCGGTTTCGGCGTGACATGCGTACCTTGTCGACGCGTGCGCGTGCGTTTCTCTAAACTTGTCAGCCAGTCCGGATGGAGCAGAGTGTGCTGGGCAAGCTGGAGGCCGTTTTGGCAGGGGGGATTAGCGCGATCGTGCGACCTTTTACAGGATCCCGGAGTCCCACTTTTGCTGGTGTACAGGATGATCATTCTGGCCCAGTACAATTTCGCATGGACAGCGCCTAAAATCCCCTTCAAAAGAGCCTTGTGTTCGGGGGGTTGTTGGGGGTGTCGCTAGATAACACGCCGCGGGAGCGATCGCGCTGATGGATCGAAACGGGACCGTTGGATCGGCTCGTGTCTGTGCCGTTTCGGCGTGTCGTGATAGGACAGACACGATGCCGAAAGCTGGATGATGCTGAGCGTAGTATTTGCGTGGTTCGGTCCCAGACTTGCTCCGATACAACCTGTGCGTAGGTCAGTGCAACGGTCGAAAACATCACACACGCACGCAGACGGGGAGATGCGAGTGAGTCACCGCGATTACCGCACATCCTGGGACTGAAGCTTGAAGCATGGAATCGGGGACGCGGGATCGGGGTTGCGAGGCTGCTGGCAGTGTGTTCCCCCGACTTCTATCGGAGGTTGACAATATGGTATGCTCTGTTCTAAAGGGCACATGTAAGTGCATAGGCCGCGGATCTACGAGCATAGCCGATGAGTTGTCTCAAGTACCGGCGTGCCAGCGGATGTACACGGGCGGCGTGGGTGCGATGCAGAAGAGATAGAATGCGCAGCATGAGCGACTCGGCCAAACAGGACATACACCTGACGGCGAGACACAACCAGAGGGGCGCCCATATGTGCGGGACATAAACATACAGATCCACCGCGATCGCCTCCTGCCGGCCCACGTGGCAGTGAAGCGCCTCAAACCTTGTTTTCTCCACTCCTAGCACCCACCTCGCTGTTACACTTTTGCATGCTCCTTGAATCCACTCATAGAGTACTATCTTGCTGGCCACTCTTCGCGAACTCTAGGTTTTGAACTCGATTGTTACCAGATGCTGCTCATCGAATTGTGCGACTCCCTTCCACTGCCGGCACTCCGGCTGCAGCCAAATCACTAGCCACTTCCGTTAAACTCGTCTCAAAAGCTTGCAAAACACCCCTCAGAAATTGAACTCAAGCTACCCCAAACACTCGAGAGGGGTTTGTATACCTGGCATGATCTTGTTGCAGACGCGCTACGCGTGGCAAGCCGGCGCATGGACACCGTAAGTACCTTGGTTGGTAGATTATTCTGCACGCAATCACTCATTCAATTACGCAGACGTAGAATACTTCCAGTATAGGCTTGTAACATACAATGTGCTCGGTAAAACACTTCTCTTCGACAACAAAGACCTTTTGCTCACTCAGCTTCACGGGCGTCAAGCTTTCCATCGGCATCGACGAGCATGATCTGAACATATTCGGCAAGTACATTCACGAGGGAGTGATTTGAGGGGCGGCCATGCGGCTGAGGTCTCCAGCGGCGAGTATTTGGGCATTTTCCCCTCGTGCTGCTCTGTGCCAGTGCCCGGACAGGCCTCTCGTTGTATAGGGAACGTGATACCAGCCATTGCTCTTCCCGCCCCTCCCCCAGCGTGCCCATTCACATTATCATCATGCTCTAGCCTCAACGTCACCGTCATAGACTCGTCACAACTGCGAATCGGAGGCATCCTCGATCTCGGGATTATAGCTGTCCGCCCAGAAGAGCGAGCTCGCGCACAACTGGTGAGTCTCTACGCCGCTCTTCCAGTCAATTCATTCCCGCAATCGTGCAGACTTCTCGTATGCACTTGCAGACCATGCTGATCAATGCCCTTCCAAGCCCGCCATCTACATCCTCGGGCGAAGCTCCGATTGCACAAACTTGCCGCCTCGCATACGTTGCAGCATCGCGCAGGGCGTGTCCGCGCCTTTCGCGCATGCACCGTCCTTCGCGCGACCCCCTCCCTGCGTAGCGGAGGGAAACTCCACCGTGTTCGACATCAACACACTCGTGCACTGTCTCCAGGCCGCGGGATCATTTCTACGCACGGGCGCAACCACGCCGGCGAGGCATAGCATGATGATCGCGATCGGCTCCGCGCACACTCTCTCACCAAGTTAGAACGCGGCGGACGCCATCCTGCGATGCAGAGGTAGCGGAAGGGCCAAGGATCCAGGCCTCTGCTGAAGGCGGGAGGCGATCACGAAGCCGGTCGTCACCTAGTGTTGGTGGCAAGGATTGCTTGACGGACGATGTCGTCGGGGTCCAAAGGCTATCTTCCCTTCGCGAGGCCTCCATCTTTCACGGCACATCCCCGCAAATACGCCCGTCTGGACATCGCTTTGCTGGTCTCGATCACCTAGACCCTCAGCCGACGCGGGTGTGTTGGGCGCTGCTGGACTGCTTAGAAAGTTCACCGCGGCATCTTGGGCATCAACGGTATTGCACGCGCCAGAGGTACGTCAGGCATCACTTATATGTCTTATCAATACCGACAACTACGACACACGCACCACGTAAGACTGTGCCTCCGCCTCCAGTGAGTTAGGGCCGCTTCTCTACTCGCAATTATCGGAATGTCTAATGAAGGGCACGATATACAGAAGGCATGATTGGCCGACGCCGTACGACGCGTCGATCTCCGGCTACACTGCATCCCGTCCCGTCCACCTCCGTCCGAGATGCCAATACCGTGCCCATCGTCAGTGCGTACACGGGACATGTGTAGATGTGGTGTCCGATGAGGGCGGTCAGTTCGTCCAGTCTAGCCTCGCTTCGCAACCCTCATAGGCACCCAATGCGCGCACCAACGGGGTTCGAACGCGAAGTTGCATGGTCCGGCCCTTCTAGGCGTCTTGTACGACTGTCTCCGACACTACCAATCAGCACTCTCTACTCAGCCATCCACGGCGTGCGCCGTTGTATCGCTTCCATCGGCCCCAGTATCCTCAGTTCACATGCGTATGCTGGCATCTTCAATCATCCTTCCATATACAGCCTACAGGGAGAAACGTCGTCACGTTTGTGCAGGTGCCGTAGAATTGAGCTTCGACGAACTACGGCCGTGTCGCTGGAAACTGCATATGCATGTCTGACACACATCGAAGGTAACGATCCTATAGTACAGTACGTCAACTCGTACTTTCCAAAGCTCGTGGCAGTGGTGCAACCCTACGGTAGGGACTGGAAGCAAGGAACTAGGTAAGGGTGGCTGGGGACACAATCAAAGCTCGCCGCCATGCGCATATTGATCCTCCGGGAAGCGCACGCTCTCGCCCTCGGCGTGCCCGCCACGCGGAGCGACAAATGGGAAAAGGAACCTCTCTTCATCTGGGTCGAGCCATCCGCTGTAGAAAATCAGCTGCGGATCCTGGTTGCTCGTGTTTAAGGCCTGGTCTCGCAAGACAGGTTTAAGCTCGCTGGGGCTCGGCCCTTTGTATTTGGCACTGATGGTGCCGCCGTTGAGCTGGTTCTTGATGAACTTCTTGGTGTCGTTGAAGAGCGTGGATTAGGTAGGCACGCCGCGCTTGCGCTTGACCTGTGCGAGCGTTTTACATCCGTAACTCATACTCTACGCGGGAGCGAGAACAAAGCGCAAGTTCCAACCAAGTGTGCTCACCTGGTTCTTGATGGTGGTCACAATGGCGTACATCCACGGATCCACCCTGCCATCTTTGGTCTGCAAAGCCTTTACGTTGAACTGCATCTCATGGCAGCCGGCAAGCAAGACACCAGGCATAGCAGTGTGCGTGTCAAGCATCCCGCCGCCCATGCACGACGAGGTGAGTAGGGTAAGGTTCACGCCGGGCTTGAGGTTCTAAGAAAGTGTCAGCAACACACTCCAGCTCTAATCCTGTACGACACACGGCGCGGATTGCATTCACGAGCCAGTCGTCATAAACGACCTCCTTTTTCATCCCGTCATCGCCTCTGGCCATGGTCCAGCCTTCGTCGTTGCTGTCGGTCTCACCCGAGCCATCTTTATCGGGAAAGATGGTCCCGTGGGTGTCCACGTACAGAAACCGCACGTCCCCCGCGTTTGCGCCTGCGATCAGGTTGGTGAACTTCTCCTTGAAGCGAGAGGTGGTTGGTGCGGCCTGGCCGTCGGAGAGCACACCGGGCGCGTTCTTGGGCTGCGGCGCATCGTGATCGTCACGGACCTGAAGTCGGCGGCGATCACACCGTCGAAGGAGTACCAGTCGAAGGGAATGGTGACCTTGTACTCGTCCTCTGTTTTGGTGACGGCGGTGATGGAGCCGAGCTACAGTGGACATTAGAAACTGCGACTGATCGAAAGAACAAGGTGGTACCTGATAGGTGTTGCGCTTTGCAACGCCTTTCCTGTCCTTCGTCTATTGCCAATACGCACCGACGGGGTCCTCCAACGCGAACCCGGCGGGGAAGACAATGGTGAAGCACTCGTCCTTGGCGTAGTCCGAATAGTCAAGCTTTCCGTTATAAACGTACATTTTGAGCACCTAGAAATCAGCGGGACTGGAGGGGCACTCCGGATGCTGTGTGATGGGCTAGGTTGAGAGTGGGGGAGAGTGTGTGCAACGCGAGACAGATGGCGAGAAAGGTAGGGCGAGTGGGAGAGAGAAGCAAGTGCACCGGTAGGGGCGTTGGTTCAGCATAGCAATACAGAGAAAGCTCGCCTTTCCATGGCTCGCTCTGTCCGAGATGCTACGGACATCATTATGTGAAAGACCCTATGGGCAAGGTCAGTCATGAAAGCATGAAGCCTCATGATCATGCATGAGGTCTTGTCTGCTGATACATATGCAATATAATTTGCCCTGCATTGACAGAAAGAATGCTCGCGATATGAAGTGTTCTTCTTCCCAGCATTTAACATGTCAATCCGGCACATCTGGCTCCCATCCTTTAAGTTTCCCGTTGTCATGAATATGCCACGGACAAAAGAGGACGGTGTACGTACTTGTGGAGCTTCACAATGTGTTTCTGTCGCTGAACGTAGCCAGAGTGCATCGGCACAGGACCGTTGTCGCTGGGTGGGAGCGGGCGCCTATGGTTACACGTACACGTGAGGGCGACGCGTCAGTCACGTGTATGGCATAGCGCAACGAGCACGCCATCGTCCAAGGCAGGCGGCAGACGCAAATCGGTCGCAGCGCGTGTCCCCCTTGCGTTCTCCCCTCATCTCGCTCCTCTCCTCCCATCGCTCATCGTCGACGATGGCGATGTGCTCCTCAGCTTCTCCAGGACTCTCCAGTCGAAGAACGCCTGTAGGCGCGCATCCATGCTTGTGATCCTCGCATTCGCATCCCCACATCACGGTGTCCTAGTAAGTGATGATCTAACTCATGAACTTGCGTCACTTTGCTTTCATGTTAAGGGTCATCGCCATCGCTCTGAGGAGCATTGCAGAGCATGGAAACCGCTTTCAACCCGGACCCTCCCACCTCCCCGAGCGCCTGCAACATTGTCTGCCCCTTCAAATATGCATTACATGCGACATTCTCTGCCGCGGTTGTCACGCGTCCAGGTCCGCCCGCCTCAACTGCAGGCCTCGCATGGATCATATCCGAACTGGTCCCCAACATTCAACATCCTCGCTGGAGCCCTCCCCTTCGCTCCTATTCCCAATTGCACAGTCTGGCATCTCCGCCGTCGCGCATCGCTAGACGTTACCTTTACGTCCTCTTGGTGTGCTCTTGGGGTCATGCTCTGACTTCGATCACGACGAAGCCCTGCTTCCGGGTCATCGCACCGTCTTGCGCCCTATCAGCCCGCCCAGATTGTCTTCACCGTGTCCTCTCCCGTGCTCGCCGGCAAAGAGGCTCGTAATCAGCTGGCAGGCCGCTTTCTCTCCGTATCTCTGTCACTTCTCCAGTGGGCATCCCCATCGGCACTCTGGCGCTTTGACAAACATCTGCATTCTCGCTGGTGCTGGCCAAGGCGCGTTCCCACACTCTTAGCGCCGGTGTGCGGCAGGGCTCGACCTCGCGCGCGATAACGTGGAACGATCGCCCCTCTTTCGCACTAGCAGTTTACCCCGGCCTATCGTCTTCAATTCGGAATTGGGTCTCTCATGCGCCCCGAAAAGTCTCTCGCATCCTGATTCGAAGTGAGTGTTTTCATTCGTTTCTGCGAAACCTGTGGATGGAGAGAATGGCAGTACTCCGTGGAGGAATACTGGCACTCGGCGCATCCACTTGGGATGTGATCATTACGATTCGAAGTCCCATCGGGCTTCGCGGACGCGTAAACGTGCACGTCTTATTCGCGCGCGTCGGGTGTCACTTGGTGCGGGTCATGCCCCATCTTATTCCATTGCTTGAAGTTAGGGTGTCCGGGTTCCTTGCATGTACATAGCTCCTCGCCCCTATAAAAACCCCCCATTTTGCCTCTCATCTCACAACAGTGCGAATTTCGCAACAGCAAAGACATCCCTCTCCCCAGATCACGATATGCGCTCCCCTTCCCCTTCTTTCTCGTCCGATATCGCCTCCCCGCCTTCTACGGCCCCTTCCACACCCCCTCCTGGTCGGCCCACGTACTGCATCGTCACGCACGACGCGTCTATCGCGTTTCTGCAGACTCTGCCGGTGACCAAGTCCAGCGGCGACCGGGCTCTGCTATTCAGCGGTGCTGGTGCCGTCAAGGAACTGCTCTCCCAGGCTGCAGACATCCTCGAGGATAAGTCCATCCTTGAGGATGCGCGATGGGGGCGCGTCACTGCCCAGGATGGCAGCGTCGAGGTGGAGTACTACCAGACGAAGAGCGGCCGCTCCATGCTGGAGGTTTCTGACGAGAAAGCCACCATCGTGCTCGACGCTGTCAAGCTTCAGACCAAGCCTGTAAGTTTCCTCCCCAGCCACTTTGTACATTGACTAACGCGATACAGATGGCGCACGACGACGCGCTCAACCGCTTCTGCGAGGCCGGCCTGCGCTGCATGATCGCGCTTCCCACCCGCTCATCCACGGCCACCCTCTACATCCTCGAACGCCCCGCTCAGACCTACCCGCTCCTCTCCTCCGCACCCGCGACCGTCCTCAACCCCACCGCGCACCCCTTCAGCCTCCCGTCGCTCGCCGAGTTCGAGCGCGGGTGGACGACGTGGGACCTGATCACGCTCGGGATGATCCCGCCCTCGCTCCTGCACGCGAAGCCTATCGACCTGCGGCACAAGCCGCTCTTCTACATCGGGCACCTGCCCACGTTCGCGAACATCCTGCTCTCGCGGCTCACGGGTGCGCGCGAGGTTGGCCCGCGCCATTTTTTGACGACGTTTGAGCGCGGGATCGACCCGATCGTGGACGACCCGGACGCGTGCCACTCGCACTCGGAGGTGCCCGAGAAGGATGAGGACTGGCCGGCTCTGGGCGAAGTGCTCGCGTACCGCGATGAGGTGCGCGAGCGCGTCGTGCGGCGCGTGTATGGCGAGATGGAGAGTGGCGAGCGGGCGCTGACGCGCCGGATGGCGCGTACGCTCATGATGGTGCTCGAGCACGACGGGTTCCACATCGAGGTGCGCATCTCTTTTTGCGAGTTGCAGTACAATGCTGACCCAGTAGACGCTCTTTGCAGACACTGCTGTACATGCTCATTCAGCGTGCGGGCTCAGGTACCCTCCCTCCCCCGGGCTTCGCCGTACCCCCATGGGAGGCACTCGCCGCGCAGTGGAACACGCTCTCCGCCCCGACGACGCCTACCGTCACGCTCGGCCCGTGCGAGCTCGTGATGGGCCACGACGACCAGGAGCCGGACGACCTCGACGCCGCGCTCGAGCACGCCGTTGCGGACCATGAGTTCGGGTGGGACAATGAGAGCCCGCGGCATGCGGTGCAGGTCGGGCGGTTCAGCGTGGACTGGCGCCCGGTCACGAACGGCGAGTTCGAGGCGTTCTGGCGGGGCGCGGTCAAGGACAAGGTGGAGATGCCTCCAAGCTGGGTCGAGGAGGACGGGGAGGTCAAGGTATGTTGTTTCCTCTCTACGCGAGAACGTCATGCTCACGATGCTCAGGTGCGCACGCTGTACGGCCCAGTCCCCATGGCCATCGCGCGGCACTGGCCTGTGCTCACCGCGTACGACGACCTCGCGGCGTTCGCGGCCCACAAGGGCGGGCGGATCCCCACCGAGCCTGAGTTGAGGCTCTTCCTCGACACGTACCAGGACACATACGCAGAGGGCGCGAACGTCGGCTTCCGCCACTGGCACCCGCTGCCCGCGACCGCCGGCGGGGCCGCGCGCGGCGGGCGCGGCTCGAACGGCGGCGTGTGGGAGTGGACGGCGACGGCGCTCGACGGGCACGCGGGCTTCGCGGGCACGGACATCTTCCCCGGGTACTCGTCCGACTTCTTCGACGGGAAGCACCAGGTCGTGCTCGGGGCGTCGTATGCGACGATTCCGCGCCTTGCGGACCGCCGTACGGTGCGCAACTTCTACCAGCACAACTACCCGTACCCGTGGGTTGGCGCGCGGGTGGCGTACGACGCGTAGACGGGCACGGGCTTTCTATGAGTATGTTTCTCCTGGCTGGGTTCTTATGTGTGATATGTTGTTGTACGATAGTGTAATTTATGTGATACATAGCTATGTGCACACTGCTTTGAATTTATATATTATCCGGTCTCCTCGCGTTATGCTTGTGCGAGCAATCCGCCATGCTCAGTCGACACCCTCGGTATCTCTGAGCTGATCGTCCTCGTCAGAGCTGTCTGCAGCGTTGTTCGCGCCACCGCCCCAGAAACGGCTGACCAGTGAACGCACGAAGCGCACGGGGAGTGGCTGCGTAGAACATATCGTCAGTAAATATGATGACGTACTCATTTAGAACACTTACCGCAACGGCCTGCTCTTCTTCATCCTCTTCGTCCTCGTCCTCCTCGATCTCTTCCTGGGCATGCGCCGCCTGGTTCACAGCGCGCACAGGCTGAACAGGAAGATCTTCCACGTCTTCTGCCTCCTCGACGTCCTCCGGGTCGACAAAGTTCACCATGAACTCGCCACCCAAACCGCCCGGCATCTCCCCCTCCCGCTGCTGAAACTCATCCCCGCCAGCCCCAGCGAGCGCAGCCATCATGTCCTCGAGCACCTCTGGCATCTGCTCCGCGACCTGCGCAAACTGCACAATGCCCCCAGGGAAGCGCTGCGCGAGCGCCGGGTGCGCGTTCCAGAAGTCGAGCAGCTGCCCGCGCAGCGCGCCGTCGGGCACGAGGCGCTCCATCAGGCGCGCCTCCTGGCGGCGCGAGCGCGGGCGCGCCGCGAGCACGTCCTCGACCCCACGGAAGAACTCGGCATCGTACTCGCTCGCGCGCGTCGTGGGCGGGAGCGGGTCGCACGCGAGGCTGCGCGTGTCGACGATCTTGCGCGGGATGAAGGGGAAGAGGCTGCGGCAGGTGGGCTCGTTCACGAGCAGGTGGCGGTATATGGAGTAGGCGAGCGCGGGGAAGGAGAAGCGTGCGTGGAAGAGCTTAGGTGGAGCGGGCGAGGCGGTGAGGAGGGTGTTGTAGACGGAAGCGACCGTCTTTGCGAACCAGGCGGCGCGCGCCGCTGGCTTCCAGAGGGACGCGGCGCGTTGGGCGTAGAGGTGAGACAGCAGGTGGAAGATGGCTAGGCTGTCGGAGAGGAGCATGCTGCAGGCGGGGAGTCAGCTATGGCGGCATCCAAAGAAGACTACGAAGACAAACCTTGCATCGGGATGTATCCTAAACGCTGGATGTCCCCGAATATCGCCACTCAGCGAGATGTCCGCCTTATCCGCCAGCAGCGGGACTACTGGCGGGAATTTGGTGATCGCATCCTTCAGCGCCTCAGTACTCCGCTCGTGCTATCCATCGTCGTCAGTTGAAAAAGTCATCAAACCTATGCTATGGCCATCTCACATCTTCGTGCGACGCCTCTTCGCGAATGAATAACGCGAGAGCACGAGAATACGCCATTCCTGGCATGATGTTCGGCACTAATCGCCTCAAGTACGGCGATTTGCCGTCCTTGATCTCCTTCTCCACATCCGGCTCGAACAAATCCCAGAGGTCGATCAACCACTGGGTCATGCCGGTCTTGATAGCGAGGTACTCGAGGTGCAGGATGGCGCCGTGCGGGTCGCTCCACGGGTCAAGCGCGTACATGAGTCGTGCGAACTCGAACGCGGTGCGTACACATCCCCGGCGTTGCAAGTCGCTGTAGACGATGTAAATAGAAACCTGCGCGCTGACTTGGATCTACGTACGTGATTTGCCTATGAAGCGCGAGGAAAAACGGACGGTTCTCCACATGGTCGAAGTCGAGACGATTGGCTCCACTGGTGAAATTGAACGCGCCGACGAAAGCGCGCTCATAAGTGAAAAGTGCGCGGTCGACGAAGTCTGCCGCTGTGCTGTGCTCTACAGAATAACGTGAATCAGCCAGCTGAGAATGGTTGCAAGACTATATACTCACCTTCTCGATGATGATATACCTCAGAAAGCTGTAATAACGTATCCGCGTGGTATGGCAATGCCCGGAGTAGTTGATAGAATCCCTCCGGATCTGAAGCCACCATCAGAGTATGGCCAGCTGGAATCGGAAGGACAACGCTCACCTCCAGACAAGACAGTACGCATGAACTCGAAGGTTACGGCTCGATACTTCTTGCTGTACTCGACAGTCCAGAATTTCTCCCCGTGCAGTGGCTGCCATCCGTGTCGTCGCAATCCGACGTCGAGTTCCTCTGCGGTGAGAACACGAACAGAGAGGCCTTCGCGCAGTTGGGCGGGCCACCATGTTGGTTGCGGTCTGGTTAGATTCGATCGCTGGAGGACGGACTGCCGCGCCGGCCCTGAGGATGATCCCGACTTCGCTGCAGATATTACCTTGGATCCAAAGAACTTGCGTAGCTCTGCTTCGCTATCAAGATGTTGCAGGGATACTCCAAGCAGCGCTGCTAGAGTGCGTGCTGCGGCAGGAGAGGACGCCACCTCGGCAGAGGTCGCAAGCTGTTGCTTCAGATCGGGGTACTTCAGCGAAAGCTCGGCGAGAGCTTTGTCGACATCGTCCATTCTATCATTCTGCTTCTCCTTCGCTTTCTGCTTCTTGAGCGCCTTGCGTTCTTTCTTTGAAGGCCCGGACGGCGTGTGGGTGTCCTGCTCTGCCCCGGCGTCGTGAACGGGCTCGGGAGCATGGCTCTCGGGGGCAGGCGAAGGGACAGCAGAAGTAGCGGCAGGTGCCTTTTTCTTCTTACCCTTCTTCTGCTCGACTATGTTAGCAAAGTCCGGGAGGAAGAATGGATAGAGCTCACGAGCCTTCTTCGACTTCGTAGATCGCGTTTGCGCTACGTCCTCCTCACTGCTTTCTTCGCCTTCATTAGCCATGAGCTTCAGTGAATGCAAGTCAGTGAAACATCTTCCAAGTGAGCCTAGTGCACTCACAGCTGCGAAACCACCCAGTGCCGGCTTTGAAGGGGCCATGGGTGAAACGGATGTACTGCTCTCCGACTGCTCCTCCGCATCCTGTTTGTCGTCGATCTTCAAGGCCTCGAGCTCTTCCTGCTCTCGCAGCTGACGCTTGTTGAGCCGTGGTGGCATAGGTGGAATTTGGGAGCAGCACCGCGCGTGGGGGATGAAAAGAGGACGATGAAGTCACAATTCCGGGGCCGCCAATTAGTCCAGTAGGAGGCGGAGCGCCGGGCCGGGAAACCGGTGGACACTGGCGGCAATTACCGGGCGTCTATGTGAGTCCTTCATAATTTAACCGCCAACTGCGTCAGAGGCCATCTCTCCGTCTTCCCCTCGCCTCCCCCTCCTAGCGGTTCTCTGGTCTGCGTAGACGACGCGTACGGTCTGTGGAGACTATCGAGTGGTGATATATGAACAATGTCAGCCAGCACCTCATGTCAGGTACGTGGTCCGGCCTGCTGTGTCTTTGCCGCTGCTTACTCCGTGTCTGTTTTAGGTGCCCTCTCGGGCTTCGCGTCGACGATAATACTGCAGCCATGTTAACAAGTTTCTCATGATATGCGCCGCAAGCTAGTAATGACCTTCTCCCCGTCTGGTAGTTGACCTTCTCAAGACGCGTATACAACAGCCGGACCATCTGAACAAACTCAAGCCGTCGCTTTCCCCACAGTCCACCCTCGTATTCCGGACGGCGCGCGACATCGTGCAGTCGAAAGGCTTTCTTGGTCTATGGAGGGGTACCACCGCTTCGCTGTTACGCAACGTACCTGGAGTCGCGCTCTACTTCACGGGCCTTAACCAGTTCCGCGCGTTCCTCGCCACGTCGCCCTACTTCGCGCCTTTGCGTGCCCCATCCGCGTCCTCCTACTCCACGTCAACGCTACCAAAGTTGACTCCACAAGGGAATCTCCTTGCCGGCGCGGTCACGCGCGTCGCTGTCGGGTTCCTTCTCAACCCCATTTCTGTTCTGAAGGCCCGTTATGAGGTTCGCCGCCCCATGCCTCCGCAGACGTTCGTGCGTGCTAATTCGCTGTCGCAGAGCTCTCTTTACACGTACAACTCCCTACCGCAAGCGTTAATGGGTATCATGCGCTCCGGCCCCTCCGAGGTCTTCCGAGGCGCAGTCGCGTCCTCCCTTCGTGACGCGCCGTACGCGGGCATTTTCGTGGTTTTCTACGAGCACATCAAGAATACCATGTGTAAGCCAACCCATGGCTCCTCCGTGCCTGAGTCTGACCATACCTCCATACCTCAGCGAACGCGGTGTCCTCGGCGCCAAACGCGGCTGGCCTTCCAATACCCATCTCCACCTCAGCGGCGGTCAACTCGGTATCGGCGGCGTCTGCGGGCGCTCTCGCGACGCTGGCGACGCAGCCATTTGACGTGCTGAAGACGAAGATGCAGGTGCGCTCCGAGATCAAGTATCGCGGGCTACTCAGTACCGTCAGCGCGATATGGAGGGTGAGCGCTTTCTCTTTCTTGCGTGTGCATAGGGCTCGGAGGTGCTGAATATAGTCGGGGTTCAGCAACGCGGGATCGCGGGGTTCTTCGACGGGGCGACACTGCGCATGTCGCGCAAGATCTTTAGCTCGGCGATCGGGTGGGCGGTGTACGAGGGCGTTCTGGTCGCCATGCGCTCTGAGGAAGCTTGAACGTTGTGCTCGGATTTATGCTTGGACAGCACGGACACACGCCACCACTCTTTGTAGAAATTCTTGTAGCATCTTGCGGCCAAATGTTATCATCCTGCTTTGATGTTTGTTTCTCACTGGGTATGCTTTTTCGTTGGCTCATGAGTAGTCGGAAATATCGTCATCGTGCGCTCTTGACAGTACTGATACATATCATAGATACAGACCTCCGACAAAAGCCATAAAGAAGACTCGGAAAGTGACAGTCTACTCGACCGAAGCAGGCACGTTCAGCGGCACCGTCCGAACCCGCCGAGCGCCCCAGAGACGACGACAAAGGATCGTGAGAAGACCGTCCAGCAGTCGATTCGTCCTCTTCTCCTGCGGAGTCAGGCGCTCTTCTATCCTCTGTAGCCCGTCAACCTTCTTATCCAGAGCTGCGATGTAGCTCTCGAGCGCACGCAGCCGGTCGGCTATCTGGGCCATCGTGTCCACCGGAGCCTGTAACCCCCACAGCGGGAGTCGCGCGCCGTCAGCCTCTCACCAGCCTGGGTAACACTGAGCAGAAGCCCTGACGTACCGAAGCCGTCATGCGGAAGGTTGGCCTGAGATGCGGCGGGAGCGTGTCGTGGGTGCCGAATATGCAGTGGTGCAGGTCTTCGTACGGCTTGCGGTAGGTCTAGGGCTGTCCGTACGGATGTCAGCCGGGAAACGACAGCGTAGGACACAGACAGCGCCCAGGATAGAGGGCACGCACAGAATCGTAGTACTTCTTGAACATGCCGTCGGCGTAGCGGTCGACCTGCAAGGGGATGTTCTTCGCTTCAAAACGCCATCCGCGAGAAAGGTCACGCAGCCGCCCGTCAAATGCGACGAAGATGGCGATGTACGACGTCGCGAGCTCCTCAACCTCAATGACCTCGTCGTGGTGGATGTGTCGCTGGCCGGAAAGCTTCTTGACGAGCTTGCACAGGCGTTGCGTGAGGACGTATAGCAATGGCATCATGTGCTGTTCCCGTTATAGTATCGAGCCAGTCAGACAATGTGACACAGCAGGGCGAGGATGCGCGTACCAGCTCGATGCGGGAATCGCCGACAACGACCATGATGGAGGTTTTGTCCACCAGGTGGACACCAAAATAATGAAGATTGTCGCGGATCGTCTGCTCTTCAAACTGCCTAAATTCCTCCTGTAGTCGACGCAGCTGGTGGGGAACCGCGATGATGCCCGAGAAATCTTCGACATCCGCCACGAGGATGAGCGGCTTCAGGTGGCCGAGGATGCCTTTCACTGTGTTCCACGAGTCGGTCGGCTGGAGATCCACGCCTTCGACCGAACGCTGCAGATCCCTCATCATGGCATCGATTTCGCCGTAGTACCTGTAAGTCGAACCTCAAGTAAGTTCCGGTTGGGTATGCAACATTATGGACTCCGCTTGCCATGCATTGTTGTTGTACCATCCACAGGCCCAACTAAGTTTCCCTCAGCGCCATGTTTGAATGCTTACTTCGAACTGGACTTACAAGGCAAGCCATCCAGGATTTGTCCAGCTAGGACGCCGGCGATTCTCCGCGGTCAAGAAGGCGTTCAGCTCGAGGACGGTAATGTGGCCACTCCCATCGTCGTCGATAATGTCACCGATGGCAGAATGGTCTGGTCCATCATCCGAGTATCTAATTAGTAAGAGTGAGATGACAGCACGAAAAACATCACTCACACATCGCCCGAGAGAAGAATTCTAGCGTCCAATGGTCATCTGCTGTGGCAGCTTGAGCTCGGAGCTGACGATGATAGTGCTCATGTATCCCTGTCAGGCATCGCTACTGTGTTAACACTTGTCCTAGCAGATATGGGAGAGGCGGCCGACCTTCCACAAAGACTCGGCATTTGATCGTGGACCGCCAATTCTGCATTCACATAAATCAATTATGGTCAGTATATCACCATCACGGTGTCCTGCTGGCAGTGCAACAGCGTACATTATCTGTGGTAATTGTCAACAGCGGTGGCTTCAAAACAAGACGAAGTCAATCACCTTGCCATAGCTTTTGGAATTCGGGGTTTTCAATGAGCTCATGCGGGCCGTCTTTGAGCTAGCCGATGACAGTGAGCAGATGGGATGACCGTATATATGTATATATATTACTTACTTGCACCAGCGTCGTCGCATCGGGGCTGATGATGAGCGTCTCCCGAGCTTTGTATTTGAAAGCATGTACCGGTCTGTCGCCCGTGAAGGTGAAGATAAATGAGATCTGCGGAAGACTACCAGCAGGGATATACCACACGTACGCATGTCTGTGCAAGAGCATATCCAGGCCTAAGTTGAGGATGCTCTTCATACTGTACGTAGCTTTCTCCCCTAGGAGCGAAGCAACCTTCTCCACGAGGTTAGTGTTCTGGGACAGACGGTCAGCAAATTGAACAGGGCGTGGTGCAGCATCGTGACCATGAAGGGACTATATACCTTCATGACCGCATCCGCGCCACCATGCTTATTGACGAAGTCTATAGCATCTTGAGTTGCCGGGTCCCGGATCCGATTCAGCCTCTCGAGGATTGCAGTCGTGTTACAGACCACGGTGGTCAGCTGGACGTGGGCGACGGACTTGTACATGTCGTCCATGTCGTCCCGGTGTTGCTTAAACTCCTTATCGAACTCATGGAGCTTCGACTTGTGAAAATGGGCGAACAGTACTTTGACTAGCAAAGATCAATAATCAGTAGCAATACACCTTGAGCCTCTTATACTTACCCGTTCGTTGCCACTGGTGCGTGTGGTAAGTGCTGTGGAACGCAGTGAGTAGTGGGCTTTTTGGGTAAGGACTACTACTGCGTACTCGAGGAACTGCCCTGGTAAATTTCGCGATGTTAGCGTGCGCTACAAGCTTCAAAATCACGCAAGGGAAGTACCAAATCTGTGGATGGTCTTGGCCATGTTCGAGAACAGAACCTTCATTGCATCGCTCAATTTCTTCTCTTCGTCCGCCGGGATCTGGTTCAGAAACCTCATGTGAAACACAGTCTTAGCCTAGAAGAACGATGATCAGATTCATGGCCAACGAGCATGCTACGTAACGCACCATCGTCGCATGAACAACAGCAATGTGCGCATCGTTCTCTTGGTGCTGTATCTCGAGGTCCACCGCAAACTGAGTGAACACAGTAAGAACAGCGGGGCCACACCTTCAGAGCGTATACATACGCTGATCGCAGAAATCACGGCCTATCGAACGGATGACTTTGAGTGTGCGAGCGACTAATATGCAACTATGAAGGCGAAGACTCACACTCGCTACCGGATGGATATCTGCAAGGCTTTTGGCAAACTCGAAGACCTTGCTCGCGCCCCGTAACACCTTGTTGGCCATCTCGTCTACCTCGCGCTTGATGTGCTTGTCTAGACGATGTTCAGTATATGAGCGGTGTAACCGAATGGTGCGTCGTGACCAACATGACATGTCCTCAAGCAAGCTAGTGACTTCTTCGATTTGTCGTTCTGCGTCTGATTCTAGTCTGCCTGCATAAAATTGCATTAGCAGTGCTGCATGAGGACATCCGGTACTAGTGAGACACGTACTGATGCGTTCTCTGGCTCTAGAAACCACTGTGCTTTCTGGCCTTTCACCTGTCTGCCCGCCACCCCAGATGGAGGAAAGCATCGCCGATGTCATTGTGATCGTGGATGGAAAGGATAGATTGGTGTCAACCCACAGAATCGCCGCCGTATTATATAGCACGACGGTCACGCCTCGTGTGGCAGCATGCATCGCAGACAAACCTGCCGTTGCATTGACCGGTGTCCGAGTAGATGGTGTGGTGGACGCGGAAACTCGCGGCGCAGTCGAAGCAGACACAACACTCCGCCGTGCTCTCGGAAGCATGTGTGGGGGCACACAGGGTCCAAAGAAGCACCCCAATGGAACCTTCGGCTGCTCCGACGCTCCTTGTAAGTAAGTACATGCACATAGTGGGATTGCGGGCCCGCGTACGAGGGTAGCGCGGTAGCGCTTTGGTCCGTGTTACCCAAACTGGGACGCACATGAGTTGTGCCGCTGGGGTGTGGCCAAGATGCGGTATACTCGTGGTGGACGACAGTGAACTGCGGCTGGTGAGGTGCCAGTGGTGGCTGGTCGTGGATGTGAAATGAGTGGATCCGTCTGCGTTCATTTGGAGTCTGCATTGCTTAGATGCGGAAGCGGGCGAGTGTCCTGTCATCGGTACGGTCCGGGCGACTAGACTTCGCGACTACAGCGACCTTTCGGTTTTGGTTCGCCTCAAAGTCAAACTGCGCGGGGCTTCCGCTAATATACCGGATACTCTTGGTGCACGATTTCCGCCCATGTTTGAATGATTTACAATGCATGGGCTGTACGGGGAAGGTAGAGCCCGCAAGCCTGCTCGCGTGCTATGATTATACCACAATCTGCAAAAAGTAAACAAGTCTCAGCATGTCGTTTAGGTCATATGTTTGTCCAACGCGCAATGCTCTTCCGAATTGCAAGGCGGTCAACCGTGTGAGATCCAGCCAAAGAGCTGCCGCTTAAGCCGCCCGAAGAAGCCCTTAGGATATCTCCCTGGTGAGGGTGGTGCGTCCCGGGAGAATTCCTTCTCTGCGACGATCGATGGCGAAGATACCCTCGACTGTGCTTCAGGAACATGTCCGTTCGCTTGGATGGAGAGGCGATTCTCGAGCTCTGTTACGCGGTTTGATAGGGCCGCCAGATCGCGAGCCATGTTGTCAGTCTAGCAAGGCAAGGAGATTGCTTAGTATCCCGTCACATACAAGCATAATGAACGGACCGAGCTCTGCTTCCGATGCATACGCGTCCCAAAAGGTCTGAGGTGGCGAGGAAGTGTATGCCCGCTACCGAAGATGCATGTGCACAACACATCGTACGCCTTCTCGTAGACGTGTGTCTAGGGTGGATAGATAGTCATTAGTACATCGTGTTGGCGAGCAGCAGCACGGCGTACCTCGCGATAGCATTTCCTGAAGAGACCGTCAGCATACCGATCGACTTGCATGTGGATGTCCTTTCCTTCAAACCGCCAGCCCCGAAGCAGATCGTGCATGCGGTCCTCGAACGCAGCGAACACGGCGATGCATGAGGTAGCCAGCTCCTCCAGGGCGATCAGATCTACGTCCTCGACCGGTTTGGATTTGGTGATCTGACCGACAGTGTCCTGCAGGCGCATCATGAGGAGATACAGCAGCGGCATCATGTGCTGTGTGTTACAGAGAGTGTATTTTCAGTGCCAGAGCGCCCGTCATGGTGAGGACGCGGAACATACCAGTTCAATGCGGCCGTCGCCGACCGCGGCGTTGAGAGCGGGTCTGTCTGTGAGATGATGGCCTAAGTGGTCGAGGTTGTTCATGATCTTTTCCTCCTCATACGTCCTGTACTCTTCCTGGAGGTGGCGAAGCTGATGCGGAATCTTGACGGTACCAGAGAAGTCCTCCACATCTGCGACGAGCACGAGTGGCTTCAACGAGCCAACGATAGTTTGGACCAGGTGCCACCAGCCGCGACTCTGCTCTTCGCCGACGGAACGGACAGATTGTTCTGCCTGTTGAACGATGTGCTTGATGCGACGATAATACCTAGGATCCAGATCAGTCGTTTACACTTATTACTGTGGGACTTGCGGCAATCGTTACCATGCGTTGTTGTTGTACCAGCCGCAAGCCCAGCTTCGATCTCGATCAGCTGTGTAGGAACATATCAACACAGCGATAGACTCACAAGGCAAACCATTGCGGTATCGTCCAACGTGCCAAGCTTCGCTTCTCGGAGATGAAGTCGTTCACTTCCGATGCGGATATGTAACCACTGCCGTCATCGTCTACAACATCTCCGATAGCCGAGTGATCTATGAAAGGTGTGAATTCGAATAAACAACAGCGGTGGCGGACCCGACTCACACATAACGCGGGAGAAGAAGTCCAGTGTCCACGCATCCTTGTGTGGGACCGGAGAGGTCAAGCGATACTCGTGGAACTGTCTTTGGTAATATTCGCGGAGTCCTGTGTGCCACCTCGCTTTAGCGTCGGCGTACCTCAGATAGCAAGGAGACTCACCTTCTACGAAGACACGGCATTTGACACTGGATTTCCAACTCTACATAGCGGGGATGTCGCCGTTAGTCAGTTTGTGCCTCCCACTGTTTACGCAACTTGCAGCTCACGTTGCCTGTAATGGGGTCAGGCACTGCTTATGCGTCGAATAATACAGAGTTGAAGCTCACGTTCCCATATCGTTCGAATTTCAACGTCCTCAATCAAGTCATGAGGCCCCGAGTTCAGCTATACGGAGTCATGTATAATGAATGGTATAGCGCAAAGAGGACTTGGTACCCACGCGTCCGAGAATGGCCGTCTGCGCATTGGACACAGAGGTGATAACAGCGTCCTGAACGCTGTCGAGCTTCTTCAGGTATCTGACACTAGGGCATCACGTCAGGAGGGAAACAGAGACGCGCAAGCGTGTAACACATACGTGTGCTTCTCCAATAGATCGTCAAAGCCCTGGCGGAGAGTGTCCTTCATGCCGACGGTCGCCTTCTCGTGTAGAATAGCTGCCACTTGCTCGACTAGCTCAGGATTCTACATATGAGCAACGTCAGCGACAGTGAACTCCAGATGTAAGAGACTATGTGTTACCATCCTGACCGTATCGGGCCCGCCGTTCTGATCCACGAATACTTCGGCCTGCGCGACATCAGGATCAACGGTCTGCAGCCGCCTGAGAATCTCCACCGTGTTGTCGAACACGTTGGCCAACTGCATCTGGGTCATCGTCTTTCGCATCTCGTCCAGGTCTTCGCGGTGCTGCTGGAAACGGCTGTTGAAGAATTCTAGCTTCTTCTTGTGAATGTGGGAGAACAAGACTTTGTCTTCTCAGACGGGGTTTGAGTGAAATTGAATTAGTTCTAGAAGTATCCACGTACAGGTCTTTTGCCAACAGGCATGATATGTACTGTGCGGGCGCAATAAGTATTCGTTTGTGCGGGAACGCGAACCGTGCACGTACTCAACAAACCCTCCTATGAACCCGTAGCGTTAGCTATTTCGATTACGACAGCTACAGTACGTCACGTACCAAACTCGCGAATGGTATCTGCCATGTGCTTGAATATGACGTTTAGCTTCTCCTCGAGCTCCTCCTCGAACTTTGTCTGAATGCGGGTCAGAAAGCGGACGTGGTAGACCGTCTTCACCTATGAAAGAAGGATAACATCAGACAGTAACCAAGTGAAAGGTAGCTGCAAGTCTCCTTACCATAGTCGCATGGACAACGACGATGTTCGCGTGATTCTCGTGTCGCTGTAGCTCCAGGCTCACGACTTTCTGCAAGAATAGCTGTATCATCATCTGAGCACGAGAGACGCTTGACAACGTTCGAGTTACCGTAAGAGCGCCGACTACGATCTGTATATTAGTGAGCAGTGGTATGATACCGACTCGATAGCAGTGTGCGTACCCCTGCGATGGGGTGCAATTCGGCTACGGCGCCGAGGTAATCCAAGACGTGGCTGACGCCTTCCACGAGCTTCTTGGCAATCTCCTCGAGTTCCTCCTTCCCGTGAAGTGCTGGATGTTCGATGAGCACCATAAATAAATGGAAACAACGATCGTTACGTACTCGATAATTCGTCGAGCAGCATGCCAACCTCCTCAATCTCATTCTCAGCCTTCGGCTCCAGTTGCTCTGCAGGCTCGTCGTTAGATTGGTCAAAGATGACTGAATAGTGGCTCACCAAGAGACTCGTGAGGCTTAGTGAGCGCCTGTTCCGCGATGTCGCCCATTGCGATCGGCGTTTCTTGCAGCGTCAGGTCTGACGGGCTCGGTGAAGGAGGCAGCGGAAGCGGTCGAGGCGAACCCACAGTCTTTAGCATAGCTTGAAAGCAGAATACTGTACTGGGAGAGTCTATCGCTCGTATGTGTGCCATAACACACTCAAACGAGCAGCGCTATATACAAGTTTCTGGCTCCCCTCGCCTTGTACGCATTGTTCAGCGTGCTGCATGGCCTATCTCTGTACGAGGACGATCAGCCAGGTGTCGCTAAAACTAGGAAGACGAAATCTCACTGACTTGACCGACAGGGCTCTGCAGCGGAGTGAGGAGCAGACACCCACGGCCACATCGCAGCGTCGGTGGCGTCGATCAATGGTGAGTGTTTTCATCTCGTTATTCCGAGTCTCCGACAGGCATGGAAGCTGATTATCGGATCAAGGATAACACGACGGTGAGAGAACGGTGTCCTCAGCGTGCCGCAAGGACGACCTGCTTTCACGCCCAAGCGAGGTCCTTGCGGTCAAGCTGAAGGTGGACTATGTGGCTGCGCCCCGGAGTTCCCCTGACCGCGTCGCCGTGGGTATAGAATGCTTTTAGAAACGACGCCGCTAGTTCAACCAGAGTTCAATGTACGGGAAGGGCCACAGAGTACTCACTCCAGGACTGCTGGTGCCCCAATCCTGCATTGGAGGCCCGCGCGCCTCGCGACATAATCGCGGCGAGCTTCGGGCTCGAGGCAAACATACCTGGGGCTTCCATGAAATGTCAATCAGCAGCAAGATGACGCTTATCGATTGAATTGTCATCGACGGCGTTTCCCCAGAGCGAGGTGGAGACCCCGCAACTCCGAGCCTCCACAACTCAGCATCGTCGCTCACACTTCGCCCTGAGGTCGAGCTCGCAGCCTCGCTGGTTCGCGCAGGCAGCCCGGGTGGCGACAAAAAAGGATTAGATAGCAATCCAGGTTCGTACATGCGGTCCGACGGAGGCCCTATTACTGGTTCTTCTTCTCCTCCGCGCTGAAGCCCTTCGGGATCTCGTTGGAGAGCGGCGATTGGATGCTCGCGAGTGCAGACACGCCAAGGAAAATGATGGGCAGGAGCACGAAGAAGGCAACGAGGAGCGCGAGGATGAGGCCTGGCGTGAGCAGCTGGTAGCGCTTCAGGATGCCTCCAGTCGGGCTCGAGTCCGCGGGGGCGGCTGCCGCATGGAAGGTCGAGGAGCTTCCGGTGGACTGACGGCCATGAAGAAGCGACGCGGGCGACCCGGAGTAGATCACCAAGTAGTTAGAGAATGCGGCCTCGATCTTCGAGAGCTCCGCGGACAACCACGACTCTGCAGGCCGGACACTTCAGTAAGGGACCCGCACTCAAGGTTCGTAACGACGTACGGTGCTCCGCCATGCTGCTCTTCCGCGACGCGCCTTCTTCGCCATCCTCGAGGGCCGGAAGGGAGATGGAAACAACGTGCCTGCCCTTCCCAGCATCGACCTCCAGGTCGCCAAGATCCGGCGTATGGCTCACAGAGTGCGAGCCGCAGCGCTTCGCAAGGTCACCGGCGAGGTCGCGGAACGGGTTGGCGTGGTGGCTTCCGCTTTCGACATACGCGAATTTCAACGAGGAAGGCGCACTAGAGATAGACTTCGCCACATGGCAAGACGGCTCGAGAGCACGAAGGTCTGACGCGTGAAGCTAGGTTTCCCAATCAAGATGAGTACAGGTCGAAAAGGAGCTTTATGCAGCAGGCGTACTCCGGCGTGGTCAATAACGACTACCGCATCGTGCTCGCAGATATTGTCGTGGTTGTACAGCGCGTTTGCAAGCGCATGCGAGTCCGTGTTGTGGCCTTGAGCAGCTGCAGATGAAGACAACGCTTTCGAGCTATAGCATATACCTCAGCCAACGCCTCAGCTGAAGACTTGCGGTACGACGTACTGGTGAGACGACCAAGCCAGAACAGGGTGGGTATGAGAGTACGCCGACGCCGCGGCGGGCAGAAGTGCGAAGAGGAGGGTGAGGGCGCGGCCTGCCATGGTGGTCGGGATAGTCCTGACCGACGCTGTCCGCAACCGCGACGTCAGGTATGAACAAGCGCCCGTTGCGGACGTTGCCGAACGAGCGCTGTTCGCCGTGCAGCACAGCGAGCGCCGTCTGTGGCTGCTCTTTCCACTCTCTCCTCCTCGTTCACCTCCTTGTTCAGCCATGTCTCAGGTACACGCCTCTATCCCTTCCCAACCGCGGGCAAAACAGCTCCGCGCGTGCCTCCTGTGCTCGATCGTCCAAACACCTGCCGACTTTAGGAAACATGGTTGTCCGAACTGCGAAGAGCTTATGCAGGTGCGTTCCCGCCTACACGAATAACGGACTAAAGTTCTGACACAGACGTTTTTGCTGTCCCTATAGATGAAAGGGTACCCCGATCGTATCCAAGCATGCACCACCACCCATTTCGAAGGAGCAATCGCGGTCATCAACCCCGAGGATAGCTGGGTGGCCCGGTGGCAGAGGACATGTGAGTGGGTCCCGCTCTTCTTCGTAACTTTGCCCTAAACATCTATGCCTCTAGCCAAATACGTCCGTGGGATGTACGCGGTGCGCGTCAAGGGCCGCATACCTGAGGACGTCGAGGCCGAACTCGAGAACCGGAACATCAAGTACCGGCCACGAGACGGCACCGAGCAAGATTGAACCCTTGCCGGTAGAGCTCCCTCTCCTAGGCATTTCGTCCGGATTACATCTACTCGCTCCGTCTCGCTTTCATGTACCCGTACCGGTCATTGTATTATCAGGTCTCCTTCCCGCATGAGTTCTCCGTCCATTCAATAACAAGATACCAAGTACGTTCGCGCACGACAGGTGGGTGCAAGTTATGGTACACAGGTCTTCGGTGGCCTACACTGAAGACCTATGTGCCATAGCACCGGCATAGCCGTCAACGGCCTTGAAGATGTTCCCGCTTGCAGATTCGGTTTCTCGTGCCCTACTTATACTCTGCGCCGAAGTGGTGCCACTCAACAATGTACAAAGATCCTTGCATGCGATGGCACCATGTGCGCATACCGAGCTCGAGCCCAAGGACAATCACTGTTTGGCCAACGCTCACTCGTTTGTCATGCTGTAGATTATAATGCAGGTAGTAGTACAGCGGGCTTTGCAAAGACCATTCAAATATTCCATCCTTGATGAGACGTACCACCAGGTGCCGACGCGCCACTATGGACCACCGGAGGCTCGCTGGGTGCGCTTGCAACCGCACCGGCTTCGACGTTCTTACCAACAACTTGGTCATAAAACCACCTTGGCAGGATCCCAACCCTGTCTTCTCCAGCCTCCACTTCCTTGACTCCAGTTTCGTCAAGCAAGGAAACCTTCGCGCCTTCCCCGGGCGCAAGAACGATTCGCCAGACCCGAGCCAACGGTTCGCTCGAGGAGCTGCTGCTCTCGCCTCTAGGTGCTTCTGTGGGTTCGGGGGAAGCGGAGAGCGTAGACTTAAGAGTTGTCAGAAACTGTTGGCCCCAAGAGAAGCATATTTGGGGATCCCATGCGCCTGGCTTGCCGCGCACGAGGCGGGGGAGCTGGACTGTCTTGAACGACTGCGTCGTCGTGATCCGTCCTGTTGGCGTCCGGAATCCTACGACGATCTCCTGCGAAGGGGTGAGTGAGTACTCTCGCATTCAGCAAGCGTGTGAATGCCTACCGGGACGCCCAGCAGGAAGGATTGCATATAAAACTTGAGCATCTTTCTGGCGCAAGGTCAGTTGGTGGTGATCACGAGTCTGTCGGAGAAGCTCACGTCTCGAAACGAGCCTCGTCGCCCGCATTCCGAATCGACATCGAGGTCTTCAGCTCAACGAACGTATCCGTTCGCCCATTAAACTTGTCTGTGCAAGATCAGCACTCGACGCTTGCCTTCAAGCTCGCTGTATCACTTACCCCGTACGCAGTCGACCTCGCCTCCAATTATGAGACGGTTATCGCCCAGCTTGGTCTTGATGACGTTGCACCATTGGACGTTAGTGTCCACATCTCCGCCCCATCCTATGGGGTGGCCGTCTGCGCGCTCAGGGACGCCCGGTTTGGAGGACGTGCACCACGATTCGAAGGAGTATCCATAGTACGTCATCTGGCGCTGTTTGGGGGCAAGGTCTCCTCTGTGCAGACATGGATGGTCAGATAGCGCCTCATCGCAGGGATAGCAACGTACTTTTCATGAAGCCGCGCATCGGATAGATGCTCTTCGATATATAACGTGTCGCCGACGTACATCGCGTTCAGCTCGCAGCGATCGCGTTCTTCGTACGGCGCCGTTAAGATCCTCTCTCGCAGAGGCTATCAGCCGGGTTCACGCGCGCGAGGGAGGCTTTCGACTCACTTGGTCATGATTCCTCGCCAAGTGACCACCGATATGTCCTTCAGCCACTTCCCGCCGCTCCCGGGGCCCAAGCTCGCGTCGGCTTTCGACATGACGCGCTCCACCGCGCGTAGCAAGCCATCCAGACGCGTCCTCTCCTCCGTACGCTTGATCCAGCGATCGTAGCCATAGCGCAAGTCTGCGCCTGGTGGGGGGTCGACGTAGTAGCGTAGCGCGGAGTCGGTGAACTCGAGCACGCGTTGGGGCGTGTACGAGAACGTGAGAAGCCCGGTAGGCTGTTGAAAGGGCACCGGCTGGGAGGTAGGGCTAGACCGCGTATTTGGGTATGACAGGGTGGGGCAGGTTGTCCGAGAAGGTGAAATGGGCTCGGGGTCGAGTGCCTGCCGCTGTTTGGGCGGCTTAGACCCTTGAGGAGAGCGCGAGGCTTTGCGCTTCAAGTTGTTCATGTTGATTCTTCGAATTGTTGCACTAAGAGTAATAGAGAAGCAGGTTCGGAGAGGAGTCTTCAATGTTCCACCGATGGGTTGCACTGGCACGACCAGACGACGGAAAGCAGCTAGGCGCCTATTGAGTGCGAACCCGTACGCGCTAGCTAAATATAGTAAACCGGCGCGAGCCGGGAGTAGTTTTGGTATAGGTTTGGTACCTGGCATCTGTTTGCTTCTGCACCACGACACTCTGCACAGAGCGAGCGTTCAAATTGCTCATTCTCATCGATAGAGACCTGCTGTAACATGATGTCCTGATTGCGTCAACGGTTCCCTCACAGTCTCTCCCATACAACCAGCCCTAGTAGGAGGCTGAATAGGCACGTAAACTGATGAAGTTCAGAGTGGCTGTGCAGCGGCGCCATAACGGAAGCGGGCAACGTTCGTCACTACTAGATCATAGGGCTGTTGAACTGTAACCAGCACCACCAATGTCACCATGCAGACCGGCGGAGAGTCGGACGCTCACAACCCCTGCGGTATGACTTGAGCGACCAACTTCTGAACAATGGCAAGGAACAGTGATGTATGAATCCGCACCGGTACGCCCCGTGCCCTCTACGCTGCCCAGACCTTACCGGTATGCTGATCATGTGTAGTTGGCAGATCGATGTGTGATTGTTTTGAAGCTTGCCTCGGCTGCCCACTTGACCGTTGGAGACCACATGAAAATTGCCGGCGGGTGTTGACGTTGACGTCGGATCCAGCACGGGGTTGCGCAGCCCAGGCTCAGAAGGCAAATTCGCGCTCGTGACATGCTGTACGGTATTCAATTGACCTCCTACAGCCCACTCTCCGCTCGCATCATCCCGACATGTTGTTAAGCGACAGGAAACACCGCCTGGTGGGCGCGCCGAGGCTCAAAAAAGCTCAGTAGGTGCCAATTGAAGCTTCAAGAGTGGTGACATCTACTGGGCTCCTCATGGTCCGCCCGCGTTCCGGGGTAACGTTCATGCTCTGGAATGCCCCCCGCAGTCCTCTAGGCCTTCAGTTGCTCTATTGCGCTGGCAGCCACATGCTCCTCGAACGTCGGCGATGTCATACAACATCGGCATCGGCGAAACACCTATGTTTCTGTTGAATATAAAAGTGGCTGGTTGCACACAAATCATCTTCATCACAGCTCTTCGTTCTCCCCTCACACTCCACAGGACCAGAGCTTACTCTTCGAACTCCTTCCTGACAGCTCGCAACTAGTAAGTCGTGGTATCATTTCCAAAAACGCTGTGTTGTTGACTCTGTCTCACCAGTGTCCTGCGCTGCCCCGCTACTTCACATTGGTTTCGACCGTAGCCCCCTCGTTTCCCCGGCATCCAATGCCCCGCACATTCTCATAATCGGCGGCGGTATCATCGGATTGTCTACTGCTTGGACGCTGCTCGACAGCGGCTTCAAGGTTACCGTGCTAGCTCAGCAGTTTGCCTCATGTGACGGCGCGCGTCTGACGTCCCAGATCGCAGGCGCATTGTATGTCCTTTTCCGTCGTGCTCCTTCCGACCGGATGTCTCACCCGGACACTTTCAGATGGGAGTATCCACCCGCCGTGTGCGGCCACACATCCGACGTCACCGCACTCGAGAGCTCGAAGCGCTGGGCCATGATCTCCTACCACGTCTACAAGCACATGGCCGCGAACCCCGTCCTGCGCGAGCAGTTCAGCGTGCAGATGCGCGAGACCGTGTTCTTCTTCGAGCAGCGCATCAAGGACGACGCGGACCAGCTGCGCAAGATGCGTGAGATGGAGCGCAGCGGCGTTGCTGGGTTCCGTCATGACACGAGCGCGGTGCACGAGCTGGGGCTGGACAAGAAGCGATGGGTCGACGCGTACGAGGTCCTGTCACCGCTCATTGACACGGACAAGGCGCTCTCGCGTATCACGCGGCTCGTGGAGGACAAGGGCGCGAAGCTCGTCGTCGGATCTGTCACAAGCGACTTGCTCACGCAGGAGGAGGCGCTGCTCTCGAAATACTCCGCTGACGCGATCGTGAACGCCTCCGGCCTCGGCTCATACACGCTCGCGAACGACAAGAACGTGTACCCACTCCGCGGGGCTGTCCTGCGCCTCCTCAACGACGGACAGAAGTTCGAGAAGATCAAGAAGGCGCTGGTGGTGAGCGCGACAGCTGACGGACACGTGAAGTCGGAGTACGTCCCTCCCGTTCCCTCAATAGGCACCATTGCTGACGCTGTTTCGCAGATTCATCTTCATCGTCCCCCGCAACGAGAACATCCTCTACGTGGGCGGATTCTCGGAGCCCGACCAGACTGACCGCGTCGGCGAGGACCACGAGAACGTCAAGAAGCTCACGCGTGATGCGCAGGAATTCCTCCCGGATCTCGACACGGACCACCGCGACCCGGCATACCCACTCGCTCAGGGCCTTCGCCCCGCACGCATCGGCGACGTGCGCGTCGAGCGCGAGCTGCGGGCGCCCGTGCCAGAGGCTGGGTCCAAGTACAGCCGCATCGTGCACTGCTACGGACACGCGGGCGCGGGGTGGTCGCTCGCGTTCGGCAGCGCGCTCGAGGTGAAGACGCTAGTGGAGGACGCGCTCGAGCAGCTGGAGCCGATGCCGATGCACGCGGCGGCGACGAGCGTGGTGTCACAGGTGCAGGTGGAGCATCTGGAGAAGAGCGTGGCGCTGGAGAAGCCGGGCAAGGAGAGCAAACCTGCGGATGCGTTCCAGGATTGGTTGGTCCAGCCAAGCTCGGACCCTGAGCTTAGTGACAGTACCGCGAACACGTCAGAGGACGACTCGGCTGAGGAGCAGCACAAAACCTTGAATTTGTAGTAGCCCGGATTCCCTGCCATGGACGATGTACTTAATATCGGATACGTTCTCCCTTATCTAAAATGATGTACCCCGCTATTACTTTGGTCGCCAAAACCACCAGTACTTATATCCGCAAATCGTTCAGGCAGTCAACGGCTGGAAGAAGTCGGACGCCACGTATGCATAGACGCCCGATCTCAACTGGGTGGCGGTGGCCGTCGGCAAGTTTAGGTTGAACTCGTTGACCATCTCATCTTTTCTAATCTTGTACGACGGTCAAGCTGAACATTTCCGTACTATTATCCGTATGTACGGCAAAGAAACACAAGAAGGTGTGTCCTTTGAAACTTATCACGGTGGGAAGACCTGACTGAGCTCCTGGTTGCTAGTGGTTTGCAGATGTCTAGTAGGACGAAATAACATAGCAATGCAGTCTGGGAAAGCACCATCGAGTCTCCCTGAGCTCTACGGAAATGTATTGTCTTTGTATGCCCTTTATAACAGGTCTTCTCTAGCGACATGAAGTCATGCCTGCCGGGAGAGAATGCGTACACGGGGGGTTCTCGTGCTGGTCAGCCTCCCGGAGGTACACTCAGGCTCGATCCAAACCTCCAGCCATATATTTCCTGTGCTCCCCAGTCTCATGCTCTACCTACCGTTATCCGCACCCCCACCACCTCACACTCCACACCTTTCAATATGCCCGCCTTCCGTCACACTCCCCAAATGGTCCACGATAGCCTCCACTTCAACCTCCGCGTCTCCTACGACCCCGCTACCCGCCAATCCACACGTACATGGGTCTGGGAGAAGGAGCAGGTGTTTGTCGCCGACTGGCACCTCCACCTCCCCAAGGCAAAGTCCACCGGAGAGAAGGTACGTCTCCCCATCCATACGGCCGAGTGCCCCTTACTCATCGTTCCAGTTCCCCATGGTCTCTCCGAGGGCACCCGCCTCCGCCGAGCCATACTACCCCGAGTTCGGCGCCGGCCCCCTGAGCTGCGTCTCAGAGCCTAAATCGACACCCGAGATCGGAGCCCGCTACTGCCACCAATTGCACGCAATTGTCCCGGAACACCTTGCATACAAGGTCGGGAAGCTCGCCCCCGCACGGACGCCTCTTCGCGAGCGCCTCCTCACCCGCGAGTTCTGGCACCTCCCCTTCGCCGGGGAGGACGGCGGCGACGGCGACGTCGCGTCCACGAACTCTGCAGGGATCGAGATCAAACTCATCCCCGCGAGGGACGGCACGACCGTGCTCGCCGAGGGCCTGACGCACCACCAGGCGGCCCTCATTCCGCTCGGGCAGGCGCAGAAGGACATGGCGATCAAGTACCGCTCGCTCACTGCGAAGCGTGCTGACTTGCTTCAGCCTGAGGCGGCGCAGCAGGTGAACGCGATCAAGTACCGGACCGCGATCGGCCACTAGGCGGTTTGCATTTTCGCCCTTGTGGCGAGCACGCGCACAAACCTCTAGTGAGCTGGGACACTCGCAACGCGGGAACGAGACCGGTCGGGTCCTGCTGCACCTGCGGCGCTCTGCGCTGCGGGCACGCCTGGGAGGACGGACTGTAGATGCCAGTCGCTGTCGGGGCCGGGAAGCTGGGGGTGAGTGCTAGCCTCCTCACCCTCGGGGGACCACTAAGGCTTCGTGATGCTTCCGGTGGAGGTCTGTGGGCGCGCTCCTCACTTCGGTGGGAGCGGCGTCCTGTCATTGCGACAACTCCTTTCCTTCTTGTCATATTTTTGGACATGGGGGCTTTGTCCCTCGATGGCAGCTTCGGCTCGTCTTGTTCTCGATGGCTTCTGTCTGGTTCTCGATCTCGGCTTTCGACTTGCTTTCGGAATTTCTCTCGGCCTCGCTCTTGGACTTGCTCTTGAACTCGCTCTCGTCTCGTATCCAGAAAACCCCACAAAATCCCGAAAAAAGTCCAAAATAGTAAAACGAAAAAACATACGCATAACATAGAATACTCCCATACATAGCCTCGTCCTAGATCCCGCTTCCCTTAGTTGTACTTTTCTCCTTCTCTTCGACGAGGCACCTCGACTTCGACATGGACCTCGACACGGACGACCTCGACCTCGACACCTCGACATTCGACTAGCTGCGCGCGCCCCGGACGAACGGATCCTCGACACACTCGACGGCCACCGATCTTCGTGAGGAGTCATGACCTTGCGATAGGGAGGCGGTCCTAGGGTTTCCCGGCTTTCTCCTTGTCTCTATCTCCCATCTTTCGTTCGTTCGCTGCTCCTCCGCCTTCCTCCCACAGATTCTCTAGATCTTCAAACTCGACCCGCAAGCCGACTCGACCCTCGATCCACAAGCCGACCCGCCTCCCGACCCCCCGACCCGGACCCTTGGACGATACAGCGGCGCGGCCGGGCCAGGACCTCATCCACCCTGCGACCTTGGCTTCGTCGCAAGACCTGCCGCTTGCACCCACTTGCCGGTCAGGCCTGCACGCGCGTCCTGGTGATGTCACTGCAGCCATAATTTTTTGCACTCCCTCCTCGTGAGGCTTCCCTTCGGGGGCTGGTTCCGTTTCTCGTTTCGATCTCGTCCCCAGGGGTACATCTAACTCCTCCTTCGACTCGACGACGTGCGCTAATACCCTCTCCAGACTTCGACCCGCAAGCCGACCCAACGCGAATGGCAAGACGCGGACGATACGGCGGCGGGGCTCGGCCAGGTCCTCATCCACCCTGCGACCCGGCT
>MNAD01000884.1:214-16267 GCA_001895945.1 Trametes pubescens
AAAGTGGCTAAAACCCGTAGGTACAGATCCAGATCACCCATGGATTGATCCATGTTCAGCCTTAGTTCGCTTTCGCGACCCGTTTCTTCGGCTTACTGGCCGCGAGCAGCACCGGCCCTTTCTCTGCGGCGACTCTGTCTAGATACTGGTCCTCTGCGTCGTCTTCTTCCGCCTCCTCGCTCTCGCTCTCATCCTCGTCCAGTTTGTCCAGCTCCTCCACCTCCTCGTCATCATTGTCCGAGTCATCTGCGGCGGCGGCATCATCAAGATCTAGAGCCTCTAGGCGCTCACAGTCGGAAAATCCTGTCGGCGGGAGGGATGACGTCCCAGAGTCCGAGGCTGCCAGTGTAGCGGCGTGCAGGAGTCGCAGGTCGAGGGTGAATTGTGGGTGGAGGTCCGAGGGGACGACGGTGGCAGGGTCGGGTGAAGGGAGAGGAAGGCGGTTTTTGAAAAACACCGTTCTGAAGTGTGTCGCCTGGCTCTTCTTGCCTTTAGAGTCGCGGATCTGGCCGAGAACGTTGTTCGATGTCCATACGCCTTCCACGTCGGATATTTTGCGTTTCTTGCGCGGACTTGAAAAGGACATGGGGAAACTACGAGGGGTAGAGGGTGATGGTGAGAGAGAGACGCCGTCTGGCGTTCCGGGGTCCCATCCGCCATGGTCCACCCCCGAGCCCTCCGACCGTCCTCGCAAAGTGACACTGGTCGGTTTAGCGGATACACGCCGCCACCGCCGCCGCAATTCTTCCTGACTGCCAATGACCTCGCTTCGTCAATCTACCGGAGCGGAATGAAACTGAGGTCGGGGTGGCACTGACCATTCGTCCTACGCGCCTAATGAACCCGGTAGGTCGCCGGCTCCAGCAGCGGAAGCAAATTGACCTACGAGGCCGGTATATCCGGATCTGACGGGTCTCACGCGTTGCCAGCAGATCGGGCGCGATCTCTATACGCGGGCCAACGTTCAGCACACCACCGCAGAGCCATGCTGGCCACTGGACTACGTATAGTACTGCTACGGGGATTGCTACAAATATTTATTTGGGTGGAATGCTATGCTACGTAAACAGTGACATGACGAGACTACGTAACATCTACTAATTGACGTGCCGCAACGGGAAACAAGAATTGGGGTATCATAAAGGCTGGCCAAATCCCGGCGGGTGCGAAAATGACTACGATATTGACGACCTTCGTAGGGAGCCCAGACATACCAGTTCGCAGGCCGTGATCCATCCATACGGGCGGGGAAGGCTCTTGGGGTACGATACAGAAGCGGCGCAGAGGGCGCACCACAGCGACGTGTGGTTGACTGGCTGCCAATCGCTAGGCGAGAGGACTTCCAAGTCACACTGCACCAGGAGCGTCGCACGGCTCTTAGCCCGCTCTACTCTGGTTGCATATGAGTTGCATGGTTGCCGGCAAGGTGGTAGAAGATCACAGGCAGAGAGGAGGTATTGTGAGAGTCGCAGACAATCAGACAGCGCGGACGGACTTGCACGAGATCGCGATGCGAGGAACAAGCGCCCTATTTCAGTCTCCGATAGCAACACTCGGAATCGCGGCACCAAATCCGCAGGCACGATTAGTCGGCTCGATCAACTCAGCTGCTAACCCCGCTTAACCACTGTGTAACCCCGCTTCCTGTGAGGAGCACGTGGTCCCGGCCTACTGCCTCGCCCTGCTCCTCCATCTACTCTATCTCAAAGCCCTCCACCGCGCCCGCCCACAACGCCTCCGTTTGCGAACCTGCAATCTGGTAACTGTGCGCACGCTCTAAGCTCCGTCGCCAGTTCCAGATCATCGACAAGCCTTCGCGTGCGTATACGCCCAGCGTAACAGCCGCAAGGTATCTATGGACACCGCGCCGTTATCTGGTCTCACACAATTCGACGCGGAAGCTAGGCCTCCGAGCCCTACACGTCGTTTAGTAGTTACTTGAGCTGTTCTATAATATCCAGTAGTAGCTGTGCGTGTAAGTCAGCCGTCAACGGTGCAGCGGCCAAGGACTCATCTCGACGTGCGGTACAGATCGGATTGTCTGACATGGAGTCACCCGTCGAAGAGGAATGGAAGGACTCCGATATCGATTTGGATGAACTGGACTTTGGAACGGCGCGCGGGACGCCTCCCCCGATTGCTAGCAATTCCACATCGCCTGTAATCCGCTCCGGGACGTTGGTGTTGGGTCCGCTCGGGCGACGGTCCAGCCCTCCGGCGGCGCCAAACGCGTTTTTCTCTACGGCCACACATAAGTTTCGATCGAGCACCTTGTTGACTCCAGTCCGTTCGGCGTGCCCTGCGAGCGATGTGGTGAGGTGCCACCCAGAAATCCGGCAGGTCGCCGGACCGCTTGTATCGCGCTCGTCCGAATGGTCCTCCAGTCCGAGCGAAACACGTAGCACCGTGAGCCCGCCGCCTGCCACGAGCCCTGAAGGAAGTGTGCAGTTGAGCCTCCCCGAAACGTCACGACCGCCGTCGCCAACGCCCACACCTAATTGGAACATCAGCCGCGAAGCCTCACCGCGGACCACCGGTCATCCGTCGCCTCCGACGACTCCGCCTCTTCCCATGGAGCCCAACTACCCCCCACCGCCTCTACCGCCGACCCCGTACACGGAGTCCACAACTAGCTCGCGGCGGGCGGGAACCATCGTCGATCGTAGGCCAGGGGAATGCGGACGGACGCCCGCAGCTCCTGCTCGCACGTACCAACAGTCCCATCCAGGACAGCCTTCTGGCATGCGGGCGGGCTTCGCGCAGCGTAAGCGGTAGCATTTCCCGAGCGGTGAGTGTGCTGACCTTCGCCTTAGCTGCGTCTTCCGTCGGGGATGCTGGAAGACTCGCACCGTCCAATGGTCAGGCCTCCCGGGAACCGAGGCAAGAGCCCGGCCGTGCCCTGCCGCCACGTCCGTCTGCGGTCGTGCTCGAACGCAACCAGTTCATGCCGGGTAGGTCACAGGGGTTGATTCTCAGGCGTCGTCGACTAACCCAATGTCTAGCACCCCGTGTCGTTGACGCATTTGACGGCAAAGTCGCGTCCCACGCCGGTTTCCAGTCCCTCGTCATTACCTCCCCGAATCAGGACTACGTGCCCGAGTATCCCACCGAGCGACGGATCATCAAGACCTACTCGGATGGCCTGTGGGGCGTTAGGGAATACTCACGCTGGCCGCAAGAGCTGGTCACCGGCATGTGGCACATCGCGTGCATACCTATTCGAGGGAAGTGCGACCTCCCCGTGGTACTGTGGCGCAACCTCCGGCCGGAAGAAGACTGGTACGAAGACCGCCGGGCCGGCGTGCTCTCGCTGGGCTACCTCCACCGCCCGATCGTCGAGGAGCTCAACACTGCCGTCGAGCTCGTCGTAGCGGCCTTCCGCAGTATTCCTGGTCTGTCAGGGGAACGGCGCGTACTCGGGGACCAACTATGTCTCATGCTTCGCCAGTGCGCCGGGCGCATGACACGGCTTCCTTCGAGGCCTGGTATCGCCGTGGCCGTCGGGGTGCATGTGCAACAACTGTGTTTGGAACTGGCGGGACTCAGGACGTACCTGCAAGTGGTGGCCCCGAGGATCGAAGCCCCTCGAGATTTCAGCGGTGATGTCTTACCGGTGCTGGGCACTTTCGTTCACGAAGGAAGCGCCGCACAAACGTGCACCCGCGTCGGGCTGCCCACCTGGTTTCTCCAACCGATCACTGCACACATCAAGGTCTGGCGAGTCGTACGAGCCCAGGGCCCATACGATTTGTCCTCTCAGGAGAGTCAACCCCCGATCTTCCACCACCCCACTGTTCGCGCCGGCGTCATGAATCTCACCGGGAACTGGCTGGCGACCATGGTTCAAGGGGTCAGCCTTCAGCTATGCTCGACAACGCCGATATCCTTACCGACGTCCCCAATGGGCGGGGAGCCTGCGAACGACCGTGAGATGAAGCGGGCGCGGGCGATGGAGCTGCCGGTGGTCACGAAGACCTTGGATCTACCTGCGGCGCCTGCGGAACTTCCAGATCCCGCGCGGGCGAAGAAGAAACCACGGCCCCGAGGGGGCAAGAAAAACAAACCACGTGATGCGGCCGTCCACGATCGTCCGCCGACGACCTCGGCGCCCGATCGACACACCGACGCCAGTGAGCGGACGGCGGCCCCAAAAGCTCCCTCTCCTCCCTTGTTGGTCTTCTGTCGCTCGCCCTTCTTCAGACCTCCCGAACCTTGGATCCGAGCTTTGAGAAAAGTCGGCAAGCTGCACCAGCCGAAGCAAGCAGTCCTCTACTTCTACCCGCCTCCATTCCTCCTTGCCACGGTGTCGACGCGAACCACCCTACCCGACCGTTTTGCGCCGCCTGAAATCATCCGGAAGGACGAGAAGGTGCACAGGTATCTTCACAACCTGGTGCGCATCCGTCATTTCTGTCGGGTCCGCCTACTAGATCCCACGATCCCGGGCGATCCACTTACCATCACGGATTGGCGGGACGCTCTGTGGGGGGACTATATGATCAAAGAGGAGCCTCCAGTGACAGGGAGTGAGGGGGATGTGCGCCGCACCAAGCGAAGATACGACGGGAAAAACGAGATCTCCCGGCTCTTCAGCGGGATCGCTACGATGAGGGCGTACTCGGAAGAAGACAAGCCCACGCTGGCGTGGCTCGCGGTGTCGAAAGACGTGGCAGCTGTGGATCCGCGGGTGCGATACTACCTGCTGTGGGAGGCCCACGAGATCAGCTGGCGCTGCGAGCTGCTGGCACTGGATCAGGTCATGGTTCCCCGGGACGGGTGGCCGGTCATGCATCGCTGGGAACGCGAGGCAGATGTGTCCGCGGTTTGGGGTGAAAGGTCGGGAGTCATCGGTGTGCTGCCTCACCTGGCGCGCGACGTGCATCGGTTCTGGTGGACGGAGAAAACGGACCCGCATTGGAAGTCCTGCCTGCCGCCACTCCAGGTGTTCCTCGCACTGATGTCGAGATGGCGAGACTATCCTAACCGTCTGCGCGATATGCCCAGGGACGCGGACGACTGGACCTCCGACGATTTCGAAGCCGCGCAGAGTGAAGCCGTACAGTACTACGTAGAGACGTTCGTCAAGCATTTCAGTCGCCTGCCCACCTGTCCGTTCCGATTTCCTGTAAAGCACAAGCTGTAGCACGTCGCCCTCATTAGTCTAGTTATCAATACATCTTGGTTTGCGGAGTTCGATAGCACTCAGTACGAGGTATGTGGACTGAAAGTGCGCCATCACCGGCGCCAAAAGTGAAACTGTACAGTTCGAAGGTGCAACTGCCGCGGGCGTCCACAGCGGAACACTGACACCCAGATCGGCAGCCACGATGGTAGCGCAACAGTCCTACTTCACGCCCGCCGAGATCGCATGGTTGCGTGAACGATACCGCGCTGACGACGTTCAGACCATTGTCAAGAAAGGCGGCAACTTCATAGTGAACATCACGAAGCATGTTCTCCCCGACTTCAAGACACTCTTCGCTACGGCACGTCCCACTGAGACCGACGAAGAGTTTGAAAAGCGACAAGCCGAAGCGGAGATCGACGAACGACCTTCACTCGTCCGACGGGAGGCGGAGACAGAGACGGACACGAAGGCGAGGCTTGATGAAGCCTACACGGTGAGTGCGGCGGTTCAATTGTCACGCATTGCACTAACACGACGTAGCAAATTCATAAGTACCTCAAGGGAAGACACCACAAGGAGAAACGCAAGTATACAGCGAACCCTATGCCATCTCTGCCTGAGCTAGCCCCAGCTCGTCGTAGTAAAATCAGCGCCTCACAGGTCTTCACGGGGAGTTCGGAGCGATTCGCAGCCATGCCCGAGTGGCCGAAGCTACCTAGCGGTAAAGCAGACGTAGGTAAAGGTCAGACGATGTTAGCGGCTCTGTGGGCCGCCCAACCCCAGGACGTGAAGGACCGGATGTTGGCCCATGCTCAGGAGCTTAACGCGTTGGCGGCGGCGGCGGAGCTCGAGGATGCGGGCACTCCAGAGGAAATTGTTCGCGCTGCGTATGTATATTGCGTCTTGACCGCGACAGAGAACGCTCACGCTGAACGTATACTACAGGCTGGTTCCGTCAGCCCGTGATTGGGTCAAGAGAGTCATCGGTCATCTACACAAGGAAGTACACTGGCTGGGCGGTGTTCTGATCGGAGGGCCGAACGAGCACGGCATAGTAGAGTTCCTAGAGTAAGTTTCAGGCTGCCGATTGCGCGCCTTGGCTTACCGAGTTGCCAGTGCTTCGACAGGCACGAACTCAAGAGGAAAGCAGTACCTTGATGCCCTCGCATCCGAGATCGGTTGGAGCGTCGACCGCTTGAAGACTTGGAGCATGGCATGGCTACACGATGCTCTACAGCGTGAGCACGCATCGTCAGACGGATGCGTACGAGAAGTTGATTCCGTGGGTCAGAGGATGCCCTGGAGCGAACAGGTACCAGCACGTTTGCGCAGCCCAATCCTGGAAGCGCGGCCGACGAGGCTACGCCTGACTTGAACATCACCGAGCAACCGGGACCTGCCACACCTCCGAACGCCGCGCGCACTCCCGAACGCGACGATGGACAACAGGTCGCGCGCTCGAGCGAGGCATCTTCTACGCCACCTGTCACACCCGGCCACGGGTGGGCCACACCGGCTGTCGAAGTCGAGGACAGCCTACGGGCGCGCGCGTCCGACGCTGAGGATGGCGCACAAAGGACCGAACTCGCTGCTCCAGAGCCCTTTGCACAAACCCTGGGCAGTTCAGTGTCAGGCTCGCCTACAGGCTCACGCGAAGCTGGCGACGATCATCCAGGGGCAGTGGAAGATGACGTCAATGACGACGCCGTGGCAAGCAAGAAGGGCCCAAAGAAGGCAGGCACCAAGAAGGCATCCCTGAAGAAGGGCAACACGAAGAAGGCGGCCCCGGAGACGGCTCCGGAGAACGCGGGCCCGAAGAAGGGGAAGACGGTGCCTCCGAAACGCGTACGCCACGCGACAGGTACGTTCGCCGTTTGACGTAGGACTCGATGTTAACTATCATTGATTTCAGAGGGCGTGTCGGCCGCACCCGCGAACAGCAACGTCGCCATTGCCGAACCGGATAGCCCGCTCGGGTCGGGAGCAGCGGACGGCGCAGCGTCTAACGCACTTCGTCCGTCGTCCATGAGCTCGCGTGAAGCGGCTGCGGAGTCGCCGGTGGCGGTACTGGCCTCAAACACTGAAGAGCGATGTGCCTCGGACTTGGAGCAGGAGGAATCAATGGGCACAGGTGAGCTGCAGTCTGTCGTAGTAGGTGGGGACGGCAGCACTGAGGGCGCCCCAGTTGCGTCTGCAGAGGAGCCGCAGGCAGAACTCGCCCCAGACACCATAGCTACGCCTAAGAAGGCCGCCCACACTCAGAAGAAGGTTGCCGCGGCGGGGAAGAAAGCTACGGCGGGCGCGAAGGATAAGGTTGCGCCCAAAGCGAGAAAAAGGACTGGGGCGCGGACAGCGGCTGATGAAGATGCGGCCGCCGAGCCGAGCCCCGCGAAGACATGTCCTCCCATCGTTCCTCATCCAGGACTGGAAACGAACGTCTCAAGCCGCTCATCGATTGCGGAGGCCTCTCAGCCCGGTCCAGTTTCGCGTACGGGACGTGTTAGCAAGCCGAGTGCGCGCTCCCTTAACGAGGATCCGTGAGTTTGTCAGTATGTCTGCGTGGCAGACAACCTTTTCCCGAGTTGAAGTAAGGCATCTGTCATCGTATGAGCATTGTACGACCGGCCTACGTCGAACCACACACCTCATTCCCAAGCGCTTCCATGGCGCGCGCCGCCGTCTGCATGTCCAAAGCCGAGACGTGGTGTCCCAGGCCCGCGGCAGTCCGATTTTTGTAATGCTTGAGGAGCAGCCTGTCGTGGCAAGAAGCGACCAACAGAGCATCCGTCACTTTCCGCAGCGTCCACCGATCCCCATAACCCTCCCATACGTGCAGCTTCTGTTTGGTCGCATCGTTGCCTAGGACACGCTTGACAATCTCCGGGTACGACGCGAGGATGACCCCAGCCTTCTTTGGCTTGTTGATAGTGAAGATTGTCGGGCGGCCACAGCTCTGTCGTACACGTCAGCCCACCTCCAGACGAGACATATCTTAACTCACCTCATCCCAGCATACTACGAGAAACGGACGGTCGTTCTTCTTTTCTTCATGACTGCGCAGATCGTTGTTTCCCCCCTTCTTCAGAGCTTCAGCGGCGCTGAGAACGTCCTTGGCGTCGACCAGCTCGCCGTCCGCGTACTCGTGTTGACGATACTGACGAGCTACCTCAGTGCTCACTGGAAGGCTGTGGGCTCGCGCATTTGGCGGTGCAGTGCGGACCGCCCGAAGACCAGCTGCTCAGAATAGAGGAGCAACGCACACGCGACCAAGCTGGTAAGGGCGAACTCGGGAGGCAAAGCGAGCGCGATGGCGATACCGGCGAGGAACGCCAGGGCGACGCAGCACGCGAGCGCGAGCGTGACGCCAACCCAGAGCGAGAGCGCGAGGCAGCACAAAGGCGAGAACGCGACGCCATCCAAGAACTGGGGCGCGATGCGGCGCAAGAGCGCGAACTCGAGATGGAACACGATCGCGCCCGCCGAGCGAGAGTTGCGACTCGGATGGCTGAGAGCGGAAGAGCTTTAGAGCGCGCTCGGGCGTCTGAGCAGGTGATGCAGGAGAGGGAGAACCGCCCAGGGAGACCCAGAGTGCACGCGCGGGCCTTGGTTGTACGGAGTCATATACTACCTTACCACAATATCGCTGACGAGACACTCGCACGCACAGGGAATCGCGAACCTGGTGAACATTGCGGTACGTACGAATGTGCATGCTGCATTCAAACTGGGTCTAACTCCACACTCTCAGAAGCCAGCTGGTCGTCGCCGTGGAGGGGGGCGTGGGCGTAGGACGCGAGGTGTTACGGGGATGAGCGAAGGCCAATAGTGAGGCGGAGAAAGGGCGCATACACGTCTATAAGAAACATAGAGCATCCGCCGTGTACCATGTTGCCTGAATTCAGCATGTCTTCCCGAAGCACCAGACAAAGTTAGGTTTGAGTAAGGAGCTTCCCCGGTCGGATGCAGAGCACGTACCTTCGTCGATATCCAGCTCGAAGACCATTCGGACCTGCGTCTTCTTATCCTCCTCCCTCTCATACAGAGAGACCTCTGTAATTTCTAGCCGCGAGCCAGTAGACTTCGCAAATAGCCCCTTGCCTCGTAGGATGATGTCGGCGAACTTGAGGATGGCGGAGCGTTGCTTGGGAGTGAGGTCGCCCTCGAAGCGGACCGCGCTCGGATCGCGCTCGGAGCTCATGGAGAGTAGGCTGTGTTTCGGAGCAGGTTCGTTCGGTATTGCCTATGCAGCGATGGCGATAGACATGTCGAGAGGAGGAGGAGGGGTGCCCTGAATATGTCGGAGAGTGGCCCCATGGCCTGGGGAGGGATGTGTTGCCGTCGGGAGCGCGTCTTACAAGTTACCCCGCACACCGGCCCCCGGCAAGTCTGTCTCCCGGTACTCGGCCCGCCTCTCCCGGCCCCTGGACCCTTTCGAATACCTGAGCTACCACGGCTTCTTCCCCTCGACGACGTCAAGTTCAACTGTCGACGCTTGCAACCGGCATGCACAGTTGGAGCGTGAAAGCACGTTGGTAGACCATGTCGTAAGTACTCTCTTGGATGGGGATACGAAAGCAGCATTAAATGGAATGGGGAGTCCGCGCACCGTGGACGTTCACGATACGAACAGATATTTTACATCATCATACATCGAGCGTGAACGGCGCGGGGAGCGTGCACCCCTGCTGCTGAATGTTCTCAGCTGAAAGCGAGGCGGCGTGCGACAGCTTGAGTGCTGTGTGGACACGCGCCGCGCGCTATCTGCGTTCGTACGCACGACCCCTTGCCTCCGCAGCGGCCCCAGAGGATGTCGAGCGGCTGAGTTGCAAGCGACGAGCGTGGAGTGCTGCACGAGGACATCCCCGCTAGCAATCCGGTGAGGAGGTCGATATGGACGCGTACTGCCACCGAAACAGGCTTCCAGGTATAAGCTGACCATAGACGGGCGCGGAGGGCTCGATGGGGCAGATGCTGAAGCGACGCGCAGGTGGCAGGATCGGTTCGCGCCCTATCTATATTCCACCGCGATGCATGACATAGCTTGCGTCGTGCCGTGTTTGGGGTTGGAGTGCTTCGGTGCGATCTCGCCTCGTCGGAAAGACGGAGGTGGGAGACAGTCTGTCAGCGCGTCAACCGCTGCGACTGCGCGGCGTTCAAACCTCCGCGCGATCGTTCCTAGTGCAGCCTCTCAGTTTCCCTGGTGCATCATGTGCCGGTGCAGACATGCCGCGCCCGGGCGGTGTTCAAGCATGCGCGAGGCGATCGTCCAGGAGTGGAGTCGAGGACTAGTGGTAGAGACAGTGCTCCACCGCGAGCGAAGTCGGAGACAGTGCCCGCGGCGTATGAGGAGTCCGAGTGGGCACGAGGACGTACTACCCGCGTCTGTAGACGCCGCTGACTCGTAGTACCTCCACTGCGCGCTGCATGCCCTCGTTTGGCGAGATATGGCGGTAAACAGCCGCGCCGGCTCACAACGATAGCAAGGTCCACGTGGATCCGGACGTCCCGACGCCCAAAAGAGCACCGACACTGCTCGTGATACAGTAATCTTGGTCACGGCATCAATCTCTGTGCATCCAAGTAGCAACGCTCACATCCGAAGTGGTCCTTTCCAGCGCGGGCAGTGCCTACTACAATTAGTGGCCGCGTGCACCCCGGCGCGGCTGAACCCCCGTTGTGCCAGTGGCGCCGCCTAGCGTCGCAGCATGGTTGTGTGCTGATGTCTTGTTGGACCGTGGAGCAGCAGCGAGGGGACGCGTGAAGCGGAGGGCGTGCACTTCGCGCTCATGAACGCGGAGACGAAGTCGGGGAGCACAGCGCACGTGTTGCGGACCTCTACACTTTGTTCAGGACATGCTTGTAGATGGGGTCTTGGGCAGACTTGCAGGACGCTAAGCTATGCGCCTGTGAGCGATGTTGGGGACATTGCTGGCCATTAATTATAGTGCGCGGGCCGAAGGGCATCAACGAAGACGGCCCGCGACGCACGCGTTGCTGAATCTGCACATTCAAGCGACGAGATATGAACAAGTTTTCTTTCAAGGCAAGACATGCGCATACGTACGTACGGGATCTACACGCTGCGGTTCATAGACATTCGATTTTCCAGGATGCGAGGGTGCTCCGAGAACGCGGGGTCAATGTCGTGTCTAGAGAGCCGGCCAGCCAGCGCAGCGGTTTGTGCTCCGAGTCGCCTGACGCTGTTGTAAGGCACAGGCATCGGCTCGGCTGTCCAAGGGATGCCCAGGAGAGGCAGTTTGCTGGCGCTGATGTCGATATAGAGACTGCATTCGCGGATATATCGTTTTTCTGTAGCAAGTAGTGTTAAAAATGCCCATAGCGTACTTGGAGTCGAGATGGGCTAGAAACGAGCTCACATGTATAACAGGGTGGTTTGTATAGCGCAGAACAAACTTACCCAAGCTCATGAGCGAGACACTACAGAGGGAGTACTGGGTGTCCAGGGATCCTCGGCTAATAGATGACGTACTAGATGGCGATGTTCGCGACGCTGTTGAACCCAACGTCCGGGATGCTCCTCAGCGGGCGCGCCGGGACTCCCGTGGTGGGCGTTCAGCCTGGACGACGTCCGCGTAGGTGCGGTGGCGGACTCTTTTCCCATGCCAGTCAAGGCTCTGCGGCAGACGCTGTCCCTGGTAAACCCGCTAACTCATCAGGCAAGTTGCAGAGGGACCAAGGCGGGTGAGATGACGGGAGGCGTGACCGTGGAGTGTCATGCACACATGCACAATAATGTGCAAGGCGAGTACGGCAGAGACTCACGGGTGCAGATTTACGGTACTAGGCGAGGACGGCGATGGACGCGTCAGAACGGAGGAAAGGAGAGCCCCAAGGGAAGGAGCTGATAGACGGTGTTTTAGATATTGACGTCCGTGAATTCGTCTTACTCAACGTCCTGTAATGATCACGGAGTACGCGCCTGGAGTGTCTGAAGTCGTCCGCGCGCAGGAAGTGCCGGTCTCGTGTTCCGGAACGGTAAAGGCTCGATTGGGCGGCCACCGGCAACCCTATTTAGATGCAAGCCACTGGCGCAGCGAGCAAGGGGCACCAAAAAGAGGGGGGATTGCGGGAGGCACCACAGGGATGGCAGAAACAGACGCATTCACGATCGTTGTGCGTGCGTTGCAGTGTACTGGGCGAGCATGAGAGAGAACGAGTGCAGATCTTGTGGTGCAAGTAGAAGACGGCAATGAACGCGTCGAGGTGGACGCATGAGAGCTGCAAGGAAGAGCGAAATAACTTGATGTGCTATGAGCGCTGTAGACAGGTGCAGCCTAGGACCAGGAAGCACTGCGGCGGACGGGGTAGCAAACACCGGGAGGACAAGGAGGACGAGTGAGCGGCTCCGACTGAAGCGGACCGCCTGGCTTTGTTTGGTCGGTAAACAACGCGGCGCCCATCCGCTGTAATACTAACAACCATGAGGAACACCTAGTCCTGGTACGTCTCCGAATGGCTGCCAATTAGTGGCGAGATGTCAACTCATTCTAAGTACATCATAGTGTTTTATAGATCGGATCCTGCTTAGCCTTGATTTTGAGCGAGCGATCGCCTGCTTGCCGGCCTTGGCCGATGCGTCAGGTATCGTGCGCAAATTGTTTACAACTGTACTCATCCGTTCGCCTCAGTCGTACCACGACGCATGACGTTCCACTCATCGTTGGCCTTCATGCAGATCCTCGGGCTCTCCATTACGGCACTGGAGATAGCGAAGCTTGCAACTGCCGGTATCTCTATTTCGGGGCTTAGTTCCGTGCTCGAAAGTGCACTTAGTATCGCAAGCAAAGCCAAGGTCAGGATGTTCTGTCAGCGCTCAAACTGCCGTCGTGCATTGACCTACAGGTCTTTCAGGAAATCGAAGACACTCGGGATGACTGTCGAGCTCTCGCCGAGCGTGCTGCGACTCTTGTGATGGCAGTATACCAACAGCTCAAGAACGGCAGTGGCGACACGAGCGTGAAAGAGCACGTTACGAGGCTGCTTCAGTAAGTAAAACCGTGTGTGGCTTCTAGGCACCATGCTGATCCGACTACATCCCACAACAGTGACCTGTTAGACATCGAGAGCTTGATGGACCGTCGCTTGCGAGCCGGAAGACGAGAGCTCATCCTGTTTGCGCTCAAGCACGGCAAGATCGCTAAAGAGGTCAAGACGCTGGCCGCCAAGCTCGAGGACTCCTATTGTGCTTTCATGGTATAGACCCAGCGGCTCCTCTCGTGCTCAAGCCAGAAATTGATATTCGAACTGTCGTTAGATCCAGGCTGCGCTCGCCGTTGACCAGAACATGGACGCGCTGATGAGCGGGAACATTCACGTGCTGCGAAACATCGACGACTCAGCCCGTGTCGGAGAAGTCGTCCTTGGAGAGATCAGAGTGATCCGCGCCGACCTCTCGGACCTTGCGGACCGCGTCAGAGGGAGCGCGACATTCGATGGAAATGTAAGATTCCAATCGCGTCGTGCCTCTGTCCTCGGCTGACTCTCGGTGCGCGTGACTAGTTCCGGTTCTTTGCGCGAGAAAACCTTGCCTTCTTAGAGCCCATCTTCGACTCGGACAAGCCAAGTCATGCAAATACGCAGCATGAAGACGAGCACACCCTCGTCCGGGCAACTGCTCAGCCACGGACTGGGCGCGTCTCCCGCTACTGCGCGGTTGTGAAAGCCGCCGGCGAACTGTCCGGAATGCAGGCGGTGGTATACACGTATCCCAATCGTCACGATAAGCGGTTTTTGGATGCCATAAGATTCGCCAAACAAAGCTGGTACGCCAGGGACACTTAACCTTAGTCTATGCATGTCTCAATGCCGTGCCCACAGTCATTCATATGTTGCCGCTGTGTTAGGATACTCCCGCCCTGACGATATAGGCGAGGCTTCTTACATTGTGACGGAAGGTACGTCGGCGGAGTACCCACGTCGTTGGTTTTTACGCCCACGATCGAACTGCTACTGATCGCCAATAGACTATATCCCTTTTGTGGAATATCTCAGCTCCTTCCAAGGAGCCAGCAAGTTACGAGTGTTGCTGCAAATGGCGCGAATCTTCGACATTCTCATACTTGCTTCATGAAGCTGATATGCTCTGCAGAAGGCGGGAATTTACGTACGTGAATCAATTGAGCCACTCATAGTGGCCGAGTACTGAACGATTGTGGCAGACGGCCGTCGACCATCTAGAAAGGATGGAGTTGTGTCAACTGCTTCCTAAATATGGTGTCTGGGTACGATGGACCGCTACAAATTATTCTGGTATACCTACCTACTAACAACCCATGTCTGTGCGTATTCAGGACGTCAGTACACATCATACTTTCGGATTAGACGAACTCGTATTCGATCACCACTATGGAGGCCGTATCAAGTGGGCCCGAGATCCCCTCAGCCTTGCGGAGGTGAGGCCCCTGTCGAAGGTGAGCACAGCTCTCCACAACGTGATTCTAATCTCAGCATGCACGTCTGCAGGGAATAGAAGTCCCAGCTATGCAGATGATGAGGACGTGCATGGCTGAAGGTACTCCCCATATACCGTCACTAGGGAGTGCACTGATCGATTACCGTTTCAGATTGTTGTGTGGCCGCCTGTGCAGGCGTAGACGTTGTGATGCGATGTTGGTTATCGCAGATCCTGAGGCCCTTGGAAGCGTTCTATGGCTTTGTCCCAGGCCGCACATGGTGGAGACATTGGGAACGGGTCGTTGATCATACACGCTATCCACTCGGGGTGTGGCTCGGACGTAGCGACTGTTACGAACATTGGACCTGTCTCCGCGAGGATAGGGACGGTTGCGGCGATGAGCTTGCGCTGGTCCGGGGTGAGCGACGGCGGGTGAGGCAAGTTCTCGCCGGACTCGATAATTTTCGACATGGCTGCGCTGAAACGGTATGTATCGATGCTCGTCTTCGAGTATGGGCTAACATCGTATATAACGCTTGTCAAGGCAGAAGCAAGAGCGTGAAGAAGAGGGAATGCCCGCTGAGCGCCCCTCCCGGGTGGACACTCGACTCGTCTACTATCACTTTCGATCGGTCTTCACTGGTCGGCCCCACCCTCCTCTGAAGCGTTGAGTGAACGATCTCCGGGGAGTGTCCATTTACCTGTATCGCGCAAATTTGCACCGCGCTTGTCTAGCTCATACAAGCAGTCGCGTCCGCATTCTGGACCGATGTGCTTAAACGTCGCCTCCCGTACTTAATCTCCGCTCATCAGGCGTACTTTCAGTCATCGCCTATATGGCAGATCATAGTACGTGCAAGTTATGTAAAACGCTGTAAGTACGCTCTCTAACACACGTCCGTCTGTCAATATGACGCAACAGGTCGTTTATCCCCTGTAGTGCCATGCCCTACCGAACACAGCACGCGACGCCCAGGGATTGGGATTTGTTGCGATCCTGTTGAATAACTTTAGTCAACACCTGCTCGCCGCGATACCCGGTTTCGCGTCACTCACCTTTCTTCGTGTACATCGCATTCGGGGGGAACGCATAGACGGGATACTCTTTGCGCACCCGTAACCAGTACAACCCCGCCGCGATGGTCCTCTCATCGATACCAAACCATTCATCTTCGTCGTCGGCATCGGCTGCAGACACTCCCTCATCTTCCCACTCCATGCTCTCCTCGGAATCCGTGGCCATGTCTGAATCGTCGTCTGGGTCGACTTCCATCCTCCACGCGTCTGGCCCGGCTTGCCACTCGGCCTCAGCGACAGACGCCTCCTGGATCTTCTCCAGAACCTTGCACTCGTCCTGCGTAAAGCTGCAGAACTCAACTTCCACCCTGAACCACCCGTGCCAGTCAGCCGCCGCAGCCACACTCGAGTTATCACCCGCACTCACCTCACGTCGATGCTCAGCATGCAGTCGTCCACAATCTGCAGCCACCTATACACCCCGTCGTCCGTC
>MNAD01000885.1:0-11599 GCA_001895945.1 Trametes pubescens
CATGGTCGAGAGTTAATCTGGGGAAGTTGCGCGAACAGAGGTGGGGGAGGATTCGGAGAAGCTGGGGGGAAAGCGAGAGGTGAGAGGAGGGTGTGTACAGGAAGGCCATGATATATGGCTGAGGGATCTTGAGGACAAAGGACTGAGGGACGGCTTCTTCGTTCGCAGCGTGGCTGGGTGAGGATGAGAGGGGGAGCGTCAGGAAGCGAGCCCGCAGCTCGGGATACGAGTCGTGACTCCCAGGGCCTCCGCCCGGGTTAAGGTTGACGGACCAACAACTAGAAGCGGGAAGGCAGAATTATGCGCCAGTCGCCCATACTTGGTCGGTCCCGTTACGTTGTGACATTACTTTGGGTGGCGTGCGACCGGCGTCTAGTGCATGCGTGAGGATTCGTGTGACCTTTAGTGCAATCTGGCTCAGGATTTTTCGCCACGAAATCAGGCCCGAGCGCTTGCGACAATCTTATCCCTATACCCCGACTAGCACATAGGCCGAATCGTTGCCACCCAGGCCGCCACCCAGGTCAACTCTCCTCCACCATATTCGAAGACCGTTTATTAACTACGGCTCAATACAGATCGTGCCACCGCCACCGCGGATCTGAGAAGCCCGCGCCGCAGACGTTGAGACGTTCCCGGCCCGACCTGTACGGAGGGTGGACACGCAGCTTCGGCCTGCATCACCCTCTCCACGCAAGATGCATGGTGTGATGTATGGTCTCGTGCTCGTCAAATCCTCCACGACGCTGCTGATCGCGCTCTCTTTTGTAGCTGTTGTCGTCGTACAAGTGCACGACCTTGAGCTATGCGTTCGCTTCAAGCCTCAGTCCTCGCTCTCGTGTTGTCTGATTCACCCTGCTCGGTGCGCCTGGCGAGCCAACTGCCAACTGCGCCATCCCGCGTCCCTTTCAGCTCGGTTTGTCGGGTGGCGCTCATCGCGACTCGTCATGCCTCGCCCCCGGCCCTCATGGTAGCATCGTGGCCAACTATCGCCGTTCTCGCAACCCCGCCGCGCGGCTGGATCTTCATATCCGGGTACGTCGTGTTCTTGTGTGCCACTCGGGAATTTCCTGAACGGTTGTCCATTCGCAGCGAGCCTATCCCGTACAAGAGGGGTCGATGTTGTCTCCAGGGCACCATGACACAGCGCGCGACTGTTCTCCGCCGAACGGGTGAAGCATCCGATCGCAGATGTGATGAAGGAAACAAACGAAGCCTCGCGCGCATCTCGTGTCCAGCACAACAGGAACTGGAAGGTGCCACTCCCAGCATTCCTGTCGTGCTCTTGAATACTCCGTTGGGCCGTCGGATCTGTCTCCATCCCCCCCCCTCTCTCCATCGCATACGCGCCACTCCCCAGTCCCAACCGAGAACACCCCGCAATCCGTCATGGAGCACGAAAGGGACAACCGCACTCCTGAATTCGACTACGCCGCCGCCCTAGAGGAACATCATGCTAACGCCGCCGCCCTCAAGGCCCATTGCGAACAATACCCCAACGCCTGGTTTTCTCAGCCCACTGTCTATTACCCTATGCCTCCCAGTTTGGATCAGGTACCCGAAGAGACGACCGACGCCTCACGCTCGCTCTCTGTAGCCCCTGAAACTAGTTCCGATGTTGAAATGGCTGATGCGGCAAGTGACGTACGTGTTTATTGTTTATTAACACGTTCGCTCGTCCCTGATTACTTTCATGCAGTGCGAGTTCATCGCTCTGACGGAAAACGACGTCGGCGGCATCGCGTTAAACCGGGCTTCTCGTGCTTCATCGTTCCGAAACTACGACCCCGTGCCGCCAAACACGTCTGTTGGCGTATTCGATCCAACGGCTGCTTCGCGCGTTTACTCGCACTCCCCGCTATCGGTATCTACTACTACTTCTGGTTTCATCTTGGACGTTCTCGCACTGCGTATCTCTTTGGTTACGGTGAGTTCTGTCGCGCACCAGTCCGAAGATTCAACCGCTTACTGCTTATAAGCATCTTCACGCGGGTCACAACCACACTGACCTGACTATCCCCGAGGAGACGCTTCGCGCGCTGCTCGCCAAAGCGCTGGTATGTAAGTCGGATATCGATTCGTGCTTCGGGCCATCACGTTACTGAGCTATTCTTGCAGGGTTCATAGATCGCGAATGTCTCGAAGACGTTGGGGAGTCTCGCATCGTCCTCGTTGGACGCGAGGCCGGCGAGGTGCGTTCATTATTCATCATCAGCACACGCTGCCTTTGACACAATTCTGACAGCCAATGACTCCCGTCTCCCCCGCGATTTTTGTGGATGAGCTTCGCATCATTGCTCAATACCTGCCCGAAGGCTTCACGACTCAACAGGCCACGGACGATTTCGACGCCTACATGTTTCATGCTGGTCAATACTCGGCTAAGTCGTCTGCTTGCTTCGTTGTATTCTCTCTCTTTCTCAACGCCATCCTGTGGGCCGCGCGCGCGATGATCTTCCTCGTCGCTTCGCTGTTCCGTGCCATCATGTAAACGACACCTCACTACGTTGAATTTTCCTCTACTTGTCTTGCTTGATACCAATGTATTATGTATATTACCCTGTCTGTTTAACGAGTTTGTGGATTCAACCCTCACGTACGGATCCGGCTGGGGAGTGCGCATTCCATGACGATGGCTATTACGAGTGGAGCAGAGTATGAGAACCGAGCACAATACAGGTTCCGGTGAAAGCTATCAACGTTACTCTAGACTGAGCTCCGGGTGTTGTGGATAGCGCTAAGGCATTGACGGTGTAACGACAGTACGGGTTGTAGAGCAAACAAACAAAGAGACAGCAGCAATATCACGACGGTAAGCATGAAAGCAGGACGAATGCGAGTAGTGAAGTAACGTAACGGAGGAAGGGAGAGCAACTACGACATCGGGAGCAGAGAGAAGGCGAGCAAAAGCGAGAACAGAATCTTGGGATATATGTTGAGCGTTTCATTTGCGAGAAAAGCCCTTGAAGAGAGTCTGCACGAGTGAGCTACAGCCGTCGGAATTGCTGAACAAGCTTACCGAGATCCTGCGCTTCGAACGCCAGCCAGTCTTGCTGCGCCGAGACTGAGTGGCGGTTGGCAAAGCCGGAGGCTGGCGAGGCATCGGAATCTCGTCTCCTTCGATTTGAGGGGCCAAGGTAGAGAGATATTTTTCCAAATCGCGCACTTGACCCTCTAACCCCTTATGCACCTTGCTCAGCGAATCCACAACGCTTCCCACATCCTTGTACGCGCTGGACAATATCGTAAGCCGAATCCGGAGGGCGTCAAAGTGCGCGCGCTCTTCGAGGCTGGAACGGAAAGCAATGTCGGTTACGAATATCCCTCTGAGAGATAGGCTCAGTTACCGTAGTGAGGAGAGTGTTTTCCGGGGATTACACTCACGAGGCTTCCGGGATATCCACGGGTGGGGTGTTGCTCATGGCGATGTTCGGAGAAACGAGTGGAAGCGGTCGGTCGTATGTAGTATCCTTGTTAGGGGCGAGACGCAGCCGGCCGAGCAAAGGAGCGGGGAGAGCGACGTTGAAGTTGAACGTCGTTGAGCGTTGAACGTTGATGGCTGGGTCGCCGGACGTATCCGCCGAATTAATGAGGCATCTGACACAGAGCGTTGCCGCGCAGCAGTGAAGCGCGCGACACTAGTGGCCGCGTGTCTGCCGGCGTACTAGCCAACACAGCTCGCTTCGCATGCAGGACTCCCACATATGTTGTCTACCACCACAGGGATGCCCGCAAAAGCATCCCTCTATAAAGGTCAGTGTAACCCAAACCGCGCCATTCCAGGTCTGACGCAGGACTCGTGCCAGCGCGATTCTGGCTCTGCGCCGTGAGGGCGGAGGTTTGACACCCGCGCGTATGTCCAGTATAACCAAAGTTCTACTACTCCTGCAACCGCGATCGGTTTGAGCACATGGTAGGTGCATATTGCTGAATATTTGCTATATCATGGTTTCTGTGTAACAGTCCACTCGGAGGTGTGACCGGACGTGGGCACGTTGCGAACCGCGTGGACTTATATTGAGTGGCACACGGAGACCATCCTGACCCGCTCTTCCTCACCAACCTCACGCATTCACCATCTACCCGCGCCACTCAGCCCCAGACTTTTCCAGCCTAGAGATACCGCACACCGATGTCCACCATCTCATTGGAAGAGGCGTTAAGTCACCTCCAGCGGCGGGAGGACGCAGTACGCGAAGACGTCGTGGTATTCGACAAAGACATCGCAAAGTCAGTACCCCTTGTTTCTTCGTGGGACTTCGCGCCTTACTCTAACGTTGTCCTAGGTTGCAAGACGCGTATTCGCTCGCCGCTGAAACGCAGCAGTGGGCTCATGTCTTCGCAACTCGGTTGGCCCGTGTCAACAAAGACTATCGTCAGAAGGTCAAGTATGACTTGCAGAGCGCTGGGCACAACCTCAAGCATCTCTACGCGGAAGGGGGGGATGGCGACGGTCCTCACAGGTCCATCTCCATGCAGCTCCTTGTCTCCATGATTATGAAAGCCCTTGACTCCAATCGTCGCATGAACGCCCTCCTCGATGAGGTCAGTCATCGCAGTATGCTCACTCGATCACCTTGTGACTAAACTGAGCCCTTACCTTTCAGTGCACCACAATCCAAGACCGTCTCGCGAGCGACGGTCGGCTCGCTCTCGCAGACCGCGTCTTCATGCGCAAGTCGCTCCCGGACCTCGTTCTGTGCAGCGAGCAATTGGCCCTTCAAGGCGAACAAGTGAAGGATATGTTCAAGATGATGAAGCCGGCTTTATATGTCGTCGCGTACGAGGTGAATAGCAAGCAACGTTCGCGACCCTTTGCTGATGAAAGGCTATCTGTAGCGCGACTCGAAGCACTGCCAGCAGATGCTGAGCGCTCGAAAGCTTACTAGGGACAAAATCGAGCAAGAGGCGCGCCCGCCTTTCGGAGTTCTCTCCGCTCTTTCTAAAGAATGCTCAACCATCGTGGAGCAGTCCGTGAAGTTCGCCATCGAGGACGGAGTCGCGTGGTGCAGTCTCCCGACCGAACAGGTTCCCCTCGAAGAACTCGAACGAGAGCTCGTGAAGTACGACGCCCTCCGCGACCGCATCCGCTCCCAGAAGGTCTCCCACAACGTCGCCCTTGTTCTACTCCGGGTATGTAGCACCGCTCGACGTTGCGTATATTTCTCAATTTGTGCGTTTATAGGAACTCGAGGCTTCCGCATTGGCCACTCCCCCGACGCTTGCGGGTACAAATGGGCAGGAGGTCCCTATCGGTCTCTTCAGTAAGGCGTTCGAGGGATACGAGCGTATCCGCGCTAGCTGCATAGAGATGCTACAGGTCTGCGTCTGCATCAAGACATTCTCTCATGAGGCTAACCTTGGATAATTGTAGCTCTCTGAGCCGATCGTCGAGACTCTGGAGCACTACGTTGGTCTCCTCCGCGGAAACGAGCTACTCGGCAGAGCCTTCTCCGCCTAGGCAGATAAGATTGCAGCGGACGAGAGGATCGGTCGCGCTGTATGATGTACTTGTATGCTGGTTATCGGTTGTGAACGCGAATTTAAACGGGGGTGTCAACGTGATATCAGTGAGGAAGCTTATTCGTTTTGGGCGTCGAGGAGTGAGGCGTCAGTCACTGGCCAGTTGGAGGCACCGAGGCACTAGCAGAGAGATTCCCGATTTGGCAGTGCCGCCCAACACGGCACCGGGAGCGCTTGCCTGTTCCTACGTCTTCCGCTGCCACCACCACCATTACCGCCACCCTCCCACCCTGTTCTTACAGAAGAGTAATACTGCTCTCGCCCTTCGCGTTCACCCTATTCAGCGCCGTTCATAATGGTCAGAGGAGTCGGATCAGACCCCCTACGCGCGTAAGTCTTAGGGACTCTATCTTGCTAACTTCCTGACGATAGACGTGGAAATTTGTCAAATGCATAGGCGTCCGTTTCTAGTGAGCGTGTACGGGACGGATTTGTGACTCAATGATTAACTCATCCTGAGACAACGATCTCCCCACCGACTTCCGTCCATGTGAGTACCCATCATTTACTTCGCTCGTGCTGGTCCGCAACAGGGTAGTGCGTGTGTGTACGCTCTCAGTATTCGCAGTGCATGTGCACACGATCGCGAGCTGCTCTGACGGAATTGTATTTTCAGGATGCCTGCGTTCGAAAAGGCGTCCAACACACACAGCCGGACCTCCCTCTGGCTTTCATGCAATCTCGTGCAACCCCCCTCGACTATCCTGTCGACATCACACGGGCGCGACGAAGTCAGCTAGGTGCGCGCCAGGCGCAAGTCGGCAAACATCCCGTACCCCTCGCACATTGACATGGCATTTACGCCGCTCATGAACGCGCGAAACACTCACATACCTCGGCGCATACATCCTGCGCGTTCCACAGCATTGATATAGATTTTCATTCGCAAAACCGAGTGCAGATACAACATACCGCCCCTCTCGTCGCCGCTCTACGCCCTGTCGATGCATCCTATGTAGCCGCCACTTCGGCGGCTGGTGCGCGCAGAGGCATCGATTTTAGGTTGCTTGGTGACTGCTCGACCGCTCTGTGGTTGAGGCTACACTCGGACGCCGTGCGGTGAGTTTCTTGTAACACGAGCCTAGGTCCTATTCATTGGGACGCATGCGCGCGCAGTGGCGGCGCACTTGGTAAGCGTGAAACCCGCATCTTTGGTGACGGATTTATATGGGAGGCAGCGGGCCTCGAGGTGTCCGCATAGTCACGTGCCCCTTGTACAAAACCGAGCATGCACACCACGGGGTGATGTATCTCCTTCCTGCATCTTGACATCGTACACCTCGGACAACGGTGTGTAGCGAGCGTCATCCCTTGCCTCACCGGCATACACTGACGACATTTGTGTCAGCTTAGATCTCAACCATGCGCATCTCGTGGATCCTGGTACTTTCGGCCACGTTCGCCTTTGTCCTCCCGTTCCTGGTCATATACCTCCCCTACGCCCTCTTCTCCATGTACATGCACGACCTTCGTACGGCGTCTTCATCCATCCATATCCAAGCGTCGATGCATTCGGTCTTCGAAAGCGCCACCGCGATGTTATGCCTGGTCCCGCCCGTTTCCGCCCTGGCCTTTGTGTGCCCCTCCATTCCGGAGAGCAAGCGCGACAGCGCCCTCATGCTTCAGCAAGTCAGCGGCGCACAGCAAGCCTTTCTAGACCAGTTGACCCGCTATGCGCCTACCCCGGAGGTATTCGCTATCGTCTCTTCCATTCAGCGAGCCGCCCATTTCGCCTTTGTCTTCGACGGCACGATAGCTCTCCAATCGGGACACCCGCAAGGCCCTGAAGGGAATCGAGCGGGTGGGATGTTATCGGACATACACCACTTGTCTCGCGAGTTACTTGTTTCTTTGCGCGAGGTCGGCCTCCACGTCGAGGTGGCTATAGCACGGTAAGCACCCGCTTCACATCTACGTCTCTTCTTGCGCTGACGCACATATAGCGTTGCGTCCATCCAGAGTAGTGTGGTCACAGGTCTGGTAGTGCTACACAACGCCCGCGTATACTCGGACCACCGTCTCCGTACAAACCCCCCTCGCTTCGACCGAATTGTCGCCTTATTCGCCAATGCGAGCTCAGACTCCGCGCAACACGTCCTCCAAGAGGTACAGCGTGCTATGTCTATCAGCTCGAATCTGTCCTCGACCCTCGATCACTTTCGTCGGACCGCCGAGCCAGCGCGGAGCTGTGCGCCCGTGTCGAAGCCGCTTTGCGACACAATTTCCCCGCTCTTCTTTCGTCACACTCCCCTCTCTTCGGTTTCCGATCGACTCGCGCTGCTGCAAGTAACCCTCCAGGAAGAACTCGATGAGAGCTCACGAGAGATTGCTACGCCTCCAGCCCTCACGATGTATCCCGTCCAAGCTGTACGTGCGATCTTGGAAGCGCAGCTCCGCGTCTACCGCAAGCAGCTGCTCGTTTTACGGCGGACGAGGCGGTTTTTGGAGTCAGGCAAGTTTGGAGCCAAATGAGTCTCGGGAGATGGTACGGCGTAGGGTGGTAAGTAGCAGCCCGCTTGTGTTGTTTTTCCATGTTATATGCTGCGAATGTATGCGACTGTCAAGCACGATATGATATATGATTATGCAAAATACTTGTAGTGAATTTCGATAGAGATCACGGTGTTGGGCAGGCGGTAGTGGCGGCGGGCCAGGTTGGCGCGCTGTAGGCGCCTGTCCTTTCGCGTGAGGAATCTTCTCTCTCGTATTCACACACTCTCTCTACCATGATCAATCCACACATCTACGAACGCCCTATGGACACCTCAATGCGAAGAGGCACATGCCACACCCGTCTTCCGGGACGTTTCACGATGGCCTACAGCGAAGCGGAAGCGATCGAGGAACAGAACAGACAAAGTAAGTCTGCCTCTCGTCTTGTCGATGTCTTCGTTCCCTGTCATTATCCCCAGCTAACCAGACATTCCCCTTTCGACCTGCGATGCCGTACCATGTCTACTCGCATTGAATCTTCGTGAGCAGCCATTCGGGCTCATGGCTATTTGTTCAATCCGCCGCCCGCCGCTTCCCTGTCGAACTCACCTCGTCAAGATCGGGTTCTTCGACTCACGCTTGCCACGCCACGACTGGGTCAATCCATGGACGCATCACCCCCTTTAGTATGCCGTGGTCCTCCTGTCGCCGTGCTACCATCGACCTGCGGTATTCGAATCATTCCTCCCAGACCATTCCCGAATTCGGCCAATCATGCCTCCAAACTCATATTCCATGGCTTGCTGGTGCCGGAGTCCATCCAACAGACCATCCGCTTCCTGAACTAGGCCGGCCCTGATCTGTAGATCCCTCGTTGCAGAGCACCCTATGTCTTTTGGTGCGACTACCGAGATCACGACTGAGCCCGACAAGGATGCCGGCATCTACTCGTACAAAGTGTACCCCTCCCCCGCGCGCACTCACGCGTCTGACGCGCGACCCGAATGTCAGCCCGTGGATGTCGGCGACCCCTGTTCGTCCTATCGATGAGCGGAATCACTACATCGACGCGCGCGTCCACTAGCGAATTCGCCACCTCGATTCGCTCCTCACTATGATCGGCAAAAGTGGCCAACGGAGCTCCTCGGACGGGGGAGAAAAGGAGGAGCCGCACTCGCTCGAGCAGCGTATCCATTCACCGGCGAACGCGCACAGGAAGCTGCGTGCCCTCATCGAGCTCACGTCTCTCCGAGTACTAGGTCAATGCAACGCAGAGGAAGATCCTTCAGACCAATCCACGCACGGCGACCTTCCAGGTCGCCCTGATCGCGTACCAGTACATCATCGAGGACCACAAGCACCTGAGAAAGCTGAAGTAGCTCTATATTGTCACCGGTGCGTTCGAGTGCTTCAGCGCATAGGCAGCATGACTTACCGCGAACTCAGATGAGGGTCACAGCTTGAAGAGCTCGCAGAGTGAACTCGTGCAGACCCTGACGCAGTACTGCCACTCGCCCTTCCGCCTGGTCTTGATGGGACCGCCGCTGCAGAACCCCGCGCCCGAGCTGTGGGCGCTTCTGAACTTCGCGCTCCCGAAGGTCCTCGATTCGGTAACATCGTTTATCGAGTGGTTCAACATGCCATTCGCGAACTCCAGCTCATGCGACAAGATTTAGCTCAACGAAACAAGGTTCTACCTATCCTTTGTCGTCTGCACACGGTGCTGCTGCGCTACCCATTCCGTCGTCTCAAGCGCGACGTCCAGTCGGAGCTGCCGGAAAAGGTCAGAAAGGCGATTGAGGACCGAATGAGCGCGCTGCAAGCGCAGCTCTACGTGCAGATGAAGGAGTTCAAGACGCTCGCCGATAGAAAGGACGCGAAGGGGTTTCTTGAAGACGACGAGTTGGAAGTATCTCCGTCTCGACGGAGGTACGAAGACCGAAGATCGCGTGGACCACGTTGCGCTATTCAGTGCCCGAACTCGGATTGTAGGTCTTCATTCTCTCTACGAGGGCTGGCGATCTCGGCTGCGCCTTGCAAACTGCCGATACTGTCGTTATGTGAGTCACATCACGCCTCGACTTCGTCGCTATCGCTAACTAGACCTGTCGTGCGGTTTCGACAGCGATTGAAACTCGCGCACCGATCACCAGGCGCAGGATCGTGCATGTCGTACCGGTCAGACTAAGGTCGTCCGTATCCGGCGGTTCATCACGGGAAAGAGCGTGGAGGCTACATTCGTCCCCGTGCGATACAAGCTTGACATCAACGACAAGGCCATCCAGAGTAGTTGGCCCCAAACGAGCAGAAGGAGTTCCTGGTGCGCCTTGTACAGTTGCTAGGTTGTTTCACATATTGACTGCGCGCTCTTTCAGGGTTCTGTCCTCAAGGCTGATCAAGAGTGAGTAAGCCGACGGCACGGTTGATGACGAGACCAATGAGTTGTTCGCCCGTTCAGAGCAAGAGACGGAACTCTTCCATGAGATAGACCAGCGCGAGAGCAGGGTAGCTGAGAACTAGCGCAGGCTCGGGAACCGCGGCAATCCCTCAATGCCTCTCATGCAGAATGTCCTAAAGGCCGACCCGCTACCTCCGCGCTTGCGTTCGCCACTCGCAGGAACACCGGGCTCAGCTTTAACCAACTAACATCTACGGTAAGCACAAGCATTGTTGGGGAGGCGTCCGACATAGCGACGTGTAACAAGCTGACCGTGGTTTTTTTTACTACATGACGGCTAGTTTCAGTGTGCGTCTGCGCGTCCCCGTGTTGTGACCTTGCGCGAGCTTCCTGCGCCTTGGTTCCGCCCACCGCTGCGCGCTCCGGCCCAAATTAGCTCGCGATTGTCTGTGGGTACCGGGAGCATGCTGGTCCCCGCGTCAAGTAGGGTTCTTCTGCACGGCGTGTACTGCAGCTGCGGAGCTGTGTCTCCTTCTCGAGCGGCACCAAAGGACGCCGTTGTCCTATACGTTCAACCTGAGGACATATAACTCGTCTTACACCATCGCCTTCGCGCGCACTGTTAACCACGTCTGAAGCGAATCATGTAGCGAGTCATGCCACGACTCGTGGCCCGACTCGTAGCGCGACTCTTAGTGCGACTCGTAATGCGATTCAGGATCAATGTTTCCGTCAAAAACATGCCGAGAACACGGCAAGAATAGAAATAATGGGCGTGCCATGTTATCAATGAGAACATTGAGTAAACATACGCAGAATATTTGAAAGATTTTCTGTCATGACTTTCCCATATTTCTGAGCAGAACATAACGGACATGTCCGATATGTTTGCGCTATGTTTTCGCGCTATGTTTCGAGTCAGGATATGCGGAAGATATGCTGACTATTATTGCCAAATTTGGGCAGAAACCCCAGCAAAAACATGGCGTCGAAAACATCGACAATATTCCCGCTATGTTTTCGCCATACTGCCCGTTCGAGCATTCCGCAAACACGACCAAAGTTATCGTCATGTGCTCTGGTATGTTCCGGCCAAAAACATGTCGGATATGTTCATGCCATGTTCGCGTTAGGAAACATGGCTCGAACATGGCCAAAAATATATGCAACATTTTCGCCATATTCTCGACGTGTTGACCCACATCCTATGTCGCGAAAGTTTTATCTATTCCTGTCATGTTCTCG
>MNAD01000886.1:0-12626 GCA_001895945.1 Trametes pubescens
CATGGTCGAGAGTTAATCTGGGGAAGTTGCGCGAACAGAGGTGGGGGAGGATTCGGAGAAGCTGGGGGGAAAGCGAGAGGTGAGAGGAGGGTGTGTACAGGAAGGCCATGATATATGGCTGAGGGATCTTGAGGACAAAGGACTGAGGGACGGCTTCTTCGTTCGCAGCGTGGCTGGGTGAGGATGAGAGGGGGAGCGTCAGGAAGCGAGCCCGCAGCTCGGGATACGAGTCGTGACTCCCAGGGCCTCCGCCCGGGTTAAGGTTGACGGACCAACAACTAGAAGCGGGAAGGCAGAATTATGCGCCAGTCGCCCATACTTGGTCGGTCCCGTTACGTTGTGACATTACTTTGGGTGGCGTGCGACCGGCGTCTAGTGCATGCGTGAGGATTCGTGTGACCTTTAGTGCAATCTGGCTCAGGATTTTTCGCCACGAAATCAGGCCCGAGCGCTTGCGACAATCTTATCCCTATACCCCGACTAGCACATAGGCCGAATCGTTGCCACCCAGGCCGCCACCCAGGTCAACTCTCCTCCACCATATTCGAAGACCGTTTATTAACTACGGCTCAATACAGATCGTGCCACCGCCACCGCGGATCTGAGAAGCCCGCGCCGCAGACGTTGAGACGTTCCCGGCCCGACCTGTACGGAGGGTGGACACGCAGCTTCGGCCTGCATCACCCTCTCCACGCAAGATGCATGGTGTGATGTATGGTCTCGTGCTCGTCAAATCCTCCACGACGCTGCTGATCGCGCTCTCTTTTGTAGCTGTTGTCGTCGTACAAGTGCACGACCTTGAGCTATGCGTTCGCTTCAAGCCTCAGTCCTCGCTCTCGTGTTGTCTGATTCACCCTGCTCGGTGCGCCTGGCGAGCCAACTGCCAACTGCGCCATCCCGCGTCCCTTTCAGCTCGGTTTGTCGGGTGGCGCTCATCGCGACTCGTCATGCCTCGCCCCCGGCCCTCATGGTAGCATCGTGGCCAACTATCGCCGTTCTCGCAACCCCGCCGCGCGGCTGGATCTTCATATCCGGGTACGTCGTGTTCTTGTGTGCCACTCGGGAATTTCCTGAACGGTTGTCCATTCGCAGCGAGCCTATCCCGTACAAGAGGGGTCGATGTTGTCTCCAGGGCACCATGACACAGCGCGCGACTGTTCTCCGCCGAACGGGTGAAGCATCCGATCGCAGATGTGATGAAGGAAACAAACGAAGCCTCGCGCGCATCTCGTGTCCAGCACAACAGGAACTGGAAGGTGCCACTCCCAGCATTCCTGTCGTGCTCTTGAATACTCCGTTGGGCCGTCGGATCTGTCTCCATCCCCCCCCCTCTCTCCATCGCATACGCGCCACTCCCCAGTCCCAACCGAGAACACCCCGCAATCCGTCATGGAGCACGAAAGGGACAACCGCACTCCTGAATTCGACTACGCCGCCGCCCTAGAGGAACATCATGCTAAATTCCCCGACTCATCGTATCCTCCTTGTCGCACTTCCGTCGCGCCTCCGCCTCAGGCCGGTGTGGTCCCACAGATCGTCAATGCTCCGAGGTCACCGTCGGCGGTCCCGGACATCGTCAACGAACGCAACGACGTACGTGATCTTTTCGCTCGTGCGCGATTCGCTCTCACATTCGGTCCTCAGTATCCCGCTGTCGTTGCTCCCTCGAGCGCACGGCTGACGTCTACGGTAAGCTAAGAGTTTTCACGATGCAATGTACCCGCGATCGCGGCGCGCTCACGCACTTGCCCTTGTTTTATAGGTCACGTACAGTGACCTTCCCGGCGGATACGATAGAGTGTCTGTCGTGGAAGTTGAGGTTGGCCCTACTACGAGGGGTACTGTGGATGTTCGTAGCTCTAGGCGCTGGGTGAGATTCCTGGAGAATCCCAACAGTGTCGCCATTTTAGTGGTACGCATAGTCCTTGCCCGTGCTCGCATATGTTGACCGATTTGACCAGGTCACCCCTGGCTCCGCAGAGAGCTTTCATTCAGACGTTGCTGTCACTCACAGGAAGCTACGCTACCTGTTCAAGGACGCGATCGAGTGTGAGTAGTTTTGGTTTCTTTGTCTCTCTAACTTAGGCCTCAAGCCATGTTTCATCTTAGGGTACTTGAAAGAGCGCGGTGTTGTCGTCGAAGGAGGCGTACCGGCAGAATTCATCAAGGTCGACGCTCACTCCGTGCGTATGCTCGTAATCATATATTCTGCTCTTCGCTGAATTATTTTTAGGCCATCGGCGACGCTGGTGCACCGGTTGGGATCACGTACATGCGTGTTTCCCCCTCAGGATTCGACTTCCATGCTCCGACTACTGAGGCCTATGTGCCGTCGACTACCACCATCCTCTTCACGCTGTGCGTGATATCTGCCATCGTCTTCTTGGCAGTGCAGGTCTATCTCATCCTGCACGGCATCGGTGGCGGCGTCCTCTTCCAAATCCTCCTTCAAACCTTGCGCGCCATCCACGACATGGCCGAGGGCATGGACGAACTCTTGCGCAAGGCTGCCGTCTTCGTGCTCAAGTTGTTTGGAATGGTTGTTCTACATGTGGACAAGGTCCTAGCTCTTTGCCGCGAACTCGCCGAGCTCTAGTTTCCTCGCGATTGGGTGGGTATCTGGCAGAGTAGTGTTTGTACCATAGGAGCCTCCCGTTTGTAACGCACGAGTTTCTATCGACGTGTTTTGTGAAGCCTGGGCAAATACAGAATGGCTAGGAATTTCCAAGCGAGGGAAACATGGGCGTGCGGACCGGAGTGGCCGACACGTGGGAGTGGTCAAACTTAATCGAAAGCGGCTCGATTACGAATTACCACTTACCGCCACGCTTCGCCGGGCAGCGCTTCAACCTCAACCTCAACTTCACCCCGCAACCGCGATCGCCCAACTTGTCGTCTAGTGAAATCTCGACTTCTGTGCTGTTGCATATCAAGGGGACTCATCTCTCTGTGCAGCCTCTTCACAACAATGCAATCCGTTCCATGCAGGGTCGATTCGGCATCACCTCCACACTAACGGGCCTCGTGCCTTTCGCAGCAACATGGAGGCGTTGCGTGGCTAGAAAGAACCCACGGAGCAGGAAACAAAGGACTTTCATAACGAGTGGCTCGTCTCGTTATAAATACTCCGAGTTCGTGTGCGTGCTATTCCTACCCGTTCGACTATACTCTCACCTCGACAATCTAGCGGGTGCAACGATGCTTGAAGTTGACATCGCTCTTAGCCTTGTTCACGAGAAGGAGATGGCGGTCCGCATAGCCTGCGTTGACTTTGACATTGCAATTTCCAGGTTAGACTCTCGACGTAGATCTGACACATTCTCATCGCCATTGGATAGGCTGAGGCAGACCCTTCAACTACCCGTCTCGATGGACGCCTGGGTGTCTTCCCTGGCCACGCGCTTGAATTTCCTCAACAAAGAGCACCGCATCTCTGTCAAGAATGATCTGTACGCTCTATCAGCCCGCATGCAAGAAGTCTACAGCCCGAAGAACGCCACATCGGACGTGTTAACTCTGCTAGACGAGCGTATTCAGGAGGCGACGGAATTCCTGGCGATGGCTGAGTCACTCATGGCCGACGTGAGTTCGTTCCCTTGCTTCAGTGTTCGTGCTAACTAGTGGTCCAGTGTGAGGCCTTGTACGATCAACGCGTTTCTGAGAAGAGCCTAGACGTTTTTGAGCGCGTCCGCCTCCGCCGCTCGATGCCGACAATTCGTAAAGGCATCCAGAAAGCTCAGGAGCACAAGGAAACTATCCAGACCATCATGACCGAATGGAGAGTGTACTTCCGTCTTTACTCGTGCGAGGTAAGCACACGCTAAAGCATTTGCGGGATGTTACAAGAAACTCAGCGCACGCAGACGGAGCTGTCCAAGTTCCTTGCAGCTCTTCACACCCACAAGTTGACAAAGACAGCGGCTGAGGAGATAGCAACGCCTGTGTTCGAGCGTATCGTCGAGATCAGTGCCGCCCGCGACAAGATTGTCAGCCAGAGTTCGGCGATCGGGCTGCAACTCGAGGCTTCCTGGCTGACGTATGGCCGCGGTGGCGTACGCGAGCGCGAGCTTCGGCGCGTTATACGCCAGTATGACGCTCTGTTGGATAGCGCCGAAACGGAGAAGGCCACCCAAGTAGCTGTGATGAAGGAAGCCGAGGTATGTTCCCCTGCGCTGGTCATCTCTTCCGCTCATCATGTATGTTAGGCTCTCGCTGGTTTAGCGTGCTCGCCAGCCTGCATCCCGGGGCCGGACGGTAGTCAGATCTTCTTCGACCGGTTGCGCAATGCGTTCACTCAGTTCAAGCACATTCACGTTGTTTGCGACTCAATGCAAGCGGTACGTTCAATCACCCTTCTCTACGTGCCGCGTCTGACCTATCTGCGTCAGTTGCTGCATCCCGTCTGCGAGGCCCTGAGAGCCAATAACGATAGTCTTCGCGGTGATCTGATCCTCTCGAGCGTTATATAGGAGTTGTAAGGCCAGGCCATTCCCATCCGTGCATATCGTCTTCAGTTTACACAATGAAATTGTCTCGTCCCATGCATTGCAGAGTGCCTCGTCCCGTCGCTCCGATCGTAGTCACCATGCATAGTCGAGCGCCGGCCGCCATCGCCGGACATGTGCGGCGGATCTGCGATCATCAGCGAGGGCGTTATCGCCTCTCCCTTTCCCGCATCGCAATGCGAGGTTTGAGCGCTGAGCGCTGAGCATATCCCCTTCCCCTTCCTACTAGCACCTCTGGGCTATCGTACTATTCCTTCTGAGCTGACACACTGGCGTCTTTGTGCGTTGTTCACCACCGAACCCTGGTAAGTTTCATGCATCTTGCCGGTTAGTTAGTGACAGAGCATTAGACAGCTATGAGCGGACCGAGTTCTGCTACCGCATGGCGGCACAAACGTTGGGCGCGACTACGCGACATGCTCGGTGCGGACACCGATGTGAAGACACTGAATGACGAGTCCGCCCCGCAAACGCAGCCTGCGAAACACCCTCGCAGCGTGGTTTCCGGGTCGGCACCCGAACTACCAACAGAATCAGCACCGCATCCCCCTCTGCCTCCCTCCGCACCCCCCGCCAATGTTGCCTCGCAGCTGGACGACCTGGTCCACCTCCATATCGCCTTCATTCAAGGCATGGTGACATTTTCTTCCTTCGGTCGTCCCCTTGAATTTATCACGGACCCCGTGCTGGACGGTTCATTCGTACGTTGGCACATCCAGTCGGGCGAGCCTTGCAACAGCGGGAAAAGCTCTCTGGACACCAGGAAATCGCGGAATATTCCATTCCTGGAATATCAGAACTGGCTTACCGTGTCCTACATCTTTCTGACATCCTCGGGTGCTGGTGCGGACGACGAGGTCACTGAATACCGACAAGGGCTTATAGCACAGATCCTCGAAGAGCTTGATAGGCTCGAGGATCTGAAGGAGTGGGAATGGGAAAGACAAGCGACCGGACATTCTGAGTCGAGTGGCGCGTCAGGCGAGTCGCGATTCACGGTGAACACCGGTGCGTAGCCTATGTATCGCTTGTTTTCCTGGACTAACATGCCTGACAGAACGTCACCTCGATGCTCAGTGGACCTCGTGGACAGCTCCAGTTACCCCAGTATATGCGTATTTCATCGTCTCTACCACCTCAAATTTGCTTCTCGGGATGTCGCGGAAGGCCACCGGCGTTGTGATGGGCGGCCTGCGGAGTACAATTCGACTCACGCTCGAGTACGTTCGTGCCCCGGGCTCTTTGCTCCCCGAAGATCATCGACTCCTTCGTCAATTGGCACGCGACCCTCGTACCGTATTGAACGCTCTCGACCTCGATCCACATGTCACGACGTATAACTGTTGCCCCGACTGCTTCGCCCTATATGCCCTTGCCGACATCGTTCCCCGCACTTGCACCGAACGCGCCGCGCCGGAAAGCCTCCCATGCGGAGCCAAACTCTCGCGACGGCGAAAGATTGGTCCAGATGTCATGTCAATCCCCGTCCGCAAGTATCTCCACCAGTCTCTCAAGCATTGGCTAGGACGCATGCTCTGTCGGACGGAGATTGAAACCTGGCTGAAGAAGCGTCGATGGAACGGTGGGCGTGCTACTATGCCTATGACAGACGCCTTTGACGGGATCGCTCTTCAATCGCTGCACGGTCCCGAGCCGGGCAAGGCGTATCTCGACGGTCCTCTCCACGAGATGCGGCTCGTCTTCGCCCTTTCGGCGGACGGGTTCAACCCATACCAGATGAAAGAGGCGAAGCACAGTGTTACGAGCACTGCGGTGTACATGATCTGTCTCAACCTGCCGGAGAACTTGCGCTACCTCCCAGAGAACCTGTACCTCGCCGGCGTCATCCCTGGCCCAACAAAGCCCTCTACATCCCAGATCAACCACTTTCTGAGACTTGTCATGGATGAGCTGCTCGACTTCTGGAACCCGGGGGTCTACTACAGCCAGACTGCTCTACGACCACAGGGCTGTCTTGTACGCGCAGCTCTCGTCCCCCTCGTCGCGGATCTCCTGGCTGCCCGGCAGTTGTCGGGACTTGGGCCTCACAATCACGCTCGCGTCCTCTGTAGTGTTTGCACGACACCCGCCGATGGCGTAGAGAATACAGATCCCGCGACTTTCGAGCCTCGCGACTTGGAGAAGCATCGTGCAGACGCGAAGGTGTGGCTCGACGCTCGAACAACGTTTGAGCGGGAGAAGCTTTTTCAAAGTACCGGAGTACGATACTCCGAGCTTCTGCGGCTCCCGTATTGGAATCCCTTCCTCTACACTGTCGTCGACACTATGCACAACCTCTATCTTGGTATCTTGCAGCGCCACATCCGTGTCATCTGGGGGATCAGCGTCGACGTGGAAGACGGCGATGCTTCCGGGAACATGGTCGGCACAGCTCCGGAACGCCCGTCGGATGCGAACATGGCCGCAGGCGTCGATCTTCTCTTGACTGCGACTACAGTCAAGTTACGGACCGCGGGTAAAGCCGTTTTGTATCACCTTTGCCTTGATCGTGGTATACGGAGGGCCGGCACCGTGTCTCAGCTGGTAAAAAACTTAGCTGCCTGGGTACGCTGGCCCGTTTCTTTCGGAGAGCCTTTCAACTCTGACGATTCGTATTGATAGCGCAAGAAAGAAGGCATTCATGTCGAGCAATACCCGGCGGCGAGCGTGGGTGCCAATCCAGGTGCGCCTCTTTCGCTTCGCAGAGGACTATGCACTCATCCTTGATTCAGATCTTCAGTCTGAGCTGACACCGGACTACGGGAAGGATGACTCGGCGGAAATCCGGTCGGCCGAGAAGACTTTGCAAGGACCCAAAGCTTCTACGGCCCTCGTCCGCAGGAGACACGATGTCTTGCAGACGATGTGCAAGGTGCGAGGAATCGAATGTGAAGACTCTACTCGGAAAGAAGTCCTTTCAGAGCGTCTTCGCGCTTGGGTAAGTCCGCCTAACTAGCCCGTGTGCCTAAAGTGATAGATATCACCACCCGCTAGCTCGACGTACGACGCCTTGAACTCTCGTTGCAGCAGATGGTCAGTCATTCATTCAGCGCTTCTCCGGAGGGCGTGCGCGGGCTGACCCCCTTCCAGACCATCGGCGACGAGCGGGAACAGGAAGCTGTGAGTGCTTCTAGAGCTACCTCGCCTGTCAGTGCTGATTTTCCGGGACAGACGTCACTATCTCCGTCGTCCGCGGATCCTGAGGTGAGTCTCCGATGATGCTATTTCCGTATGCTACTCAGCTGAACATATCGAATAGAATGCGACCCAACGCGACGAAGATCCCACAGTGCCTCGGCATCGACACGACCAAGAAGCGATTGGACGAGATACGCTGAGCGCGTACATGGAGGACCGCTGCCGCATGCAACTACCGAGTTGGATGAACGCTCCGCCAGTCGCTTTCGGTACGAAGCAGCATGGAAAGCTTAGCGCGGATCAATGGCGCGCGCTGTGCATCGTGAATCTCCCGGTCACACTTATCCGAACTTGGAGCTTCCAGGAAGAGAGGCGTGTCAAGATGCTGGAGAACTTTCTCGATGTAGTTGAGGTGGTGGAGACGTTTGGGCTGCTGGAAATCGGCGAGAAGCAGATCGCCGCCGCGGAAGTACTGATGCGTCGGTATCTCGAAGGCGTCAAGGATCTCTACAAGGGAATGAAGATTCAGCCCAACCATCATCTTGCTCTGCATATCGGTATCTTTCTACGTCTGTTCGGGCCCGTCCACTCCTGGCGAGCGTTCGTATTCGAACGCTTCAATTTCTATCTGCAGTCCATCAACACCAATATGACTTTCGGTGAGTGTATCTGAACCTGCCATGGCCTGAACATCTGACTGACAAAAGTAGGTGAACTCGAGATGACTTTCATGATGCACAGCTGCCGCGCAGCCAACTTCCAGCCCTTCTTGCGCAGCCCTATCGTCCAGCAGTACATGCAAGACTTCTCGCAGCAACTCCAGGCTTCGGACAAGAAGGATCGTCGAGGAATGCGCCTCGATGCGGTGTTGCGCTCTGCGGGGGAGCATGTAGCAGCGTCAGCGGAACTTCAGGGGGAACCCTTCAAGACGTCGCGACCCGCGCCACTAGGCGATCCCGAGTACAAGGCTCTATTGCAGAGGCTTTCATATGATGACGGGAACATATACGTGGACGAAGACGAATTCTACGCGCGTCGTCCGGCAGGAAGGTTGCCCCTTCCTCGCTCAGCCACACGTTGCTCATCGCTGCTGGTCTCCGGCGTTTCGTACAAACCATGGAGCAGGTCCTTAGGAGACAGCAATGCGATGTTTCGACACCCCATCCTTGGGAGCAACTCGCACGCGGGCCGTATCGAGCAGATTTTTCTTCACACTCGGGGCGCCGCAACTGGGGAGGACAACATCGAGACGTTCCTCGTTGTCAAGCGTCTTCAGCCGCTCAATCGCTTCGACGCTGGCCTCGACCCATATCGGAGGTACCCCACCGTGGGCGGCCGTCTATATTACTCGGCGTACGACGACGCGCTATTCGTCATTCGCGGCGGAGACCTTGTTTCGCACTTCGCCTCGACTTCCATGGAGCACCTCGTAGTCAGAGCGCCAGGTGCCAGGGACCCGACGAAGACTCACCCTTGTTTATTAAGCAAGCGTTGCGTTCATGTGCGACCCTTGGATCGGGTAAGTGATAACTGTATCTCCTCAAAATCAAAACGACGCTGATGAGTATGTCGCTCTTGGTAGCTTCTCCGAGAGGCACATGTGCTATATCGACAAGTTCCAGATTCAGCTGAGGGCGCGCCATAAGTCGTCATCTTCATGTACCCTAGTAGACCAGGCTTAAGTAGTTGAATTCCGCCTCACATCTAGACAGAGTGTGCGTTATTTCAGTTTGCACAATGTCCGACATGTCGCGCCCGATTAGGTCTTCAATCGGCAGCCGGTGGTGGCGGCCCGGGGTTGGTGTGTCGTAAGCGCCTTGTCCTTTCGCATGAGGAATCTTCTCTTTCCTATTCACTCTCTACCTCTACCATGATCAATCCGCGCATCTACGAACGCCATACGGACACCTCAATGCGAAGAGCACATGCCACACCCGTCTTCCGGGAAGTTTCACGATGGCCTACAGCCAAACGGAGGCGATCGAATAATAGAATAGACAAAGTAAGTCTGCCTCTCGCCTGGTCGATGTCTTCATTCCTTCATCATCCTCAAATAACCAGACCTCCCCCTTCGACCTGCGATGCTGTACCATGTGCACTCGCCTTGAATCTTCGTGAACGGCCATTAAGGTCGTGGTGATTTGCTCCATCCGCCGCCCGCTGCCTCCCTATCGAATTCGGGGTTTCGACTCACGCTTGCCACGCCACGACTGGGTCAATCCATGGACGCATCATCCCGTTTGGTATGCTGTGGTCCTCCTGTCCCCGTGCTATCATCGACCTGCGGTATTCGATTCGTCCTCTTCGAGTTTTGTCGTGCTACCTTCGGATTGCAGCACCCAACACGCGACCATCGGCTTTCCTGTGCCAATCGCGCTCCTGATCGCGTCGACCTGTTGTGGTCACCCGCATCACTCACCGCAAGCGGTCGACGACTAGCTGGAAGATTTGGATTGGGCTTGCTGCGCGTAGGAGGCGGTGTATCACGAAGACTTCAGCTAATATCTACGGTAAGCACAAGCATTTTCGAGGAGGCATCCGACATAGCGACGTGTAGCAAACTGATCGAAGGTTTTTGAATGCACGATGGCCAGCCCCCGCCCGCGTCTGCACGTCTCCCGTGGGGTAGCCTTAGGCTAGGCCTACTCGCATGGGCCGAGAAGATGTGAGTATGCATACCCTTTCGGGATGCCCTCTCTGAGTCTTGTATATGCCAGCCTCGCAACACCCGTTAACCTGCCGCTGCAGTATATTTCGTTTCGCGTCGCGCGTCTCACATCGACTATCTACCCCCCTCTCCAGCACCCGCCACGCTCTTCGGATCCGCATCCACCGTCGTCTCGTCAGTATACCTCACGGGACGCGATATCTGCCTCACGTGAACTCTGGCGAACATAACAACAGCCTCCAGCATGCTTTCCTAATCTGATCCCACTACTCCGGCCCCGCACTCGTCTCGCCCGTATTCCGCTATACGACACGACACCTCATCTCATCAGCATTTGCGCCTGCTGAACGGCCGCTTCGCGCTGCCCAGGCACCCTCCATCCCAATAACTACACACAGGACTATATATCCAGGACCACACAGGTGCGCCAGTATCCTTGCCCGGCCCGCCGCTGCGCGCTCCGACCTGACAGAGCTATCGTCTGCGGGTACTGAGTGCGCGCTCGCCCGTGCATGTACGCGATGGATGAGCGGATTGCAGATCCCCGCCATCGCATTGGCGGAGGGGGACTGGCGGATGGTGAATGTATGCTCCTCAACGGCAGTAGACAAGGGGAGGGCGCCCATGTACGGTGTGTACTGCGGCTCTTGAGCTGCGTCTCCTAGAGCGGCTGGAAAGACGTCGCGCAAGAGGTGTGGATGCCGTCGTCTTGCCAGTACCTTCAACCTGGGGAGTCAAATACGACTGCGTGCTGTTGCGGCGAGCTGCATTTTGGCCGAGCGTGAGCAGGCCGAGCCGACGCGGCTCGCGTACGTCGGCCGCGAGAAGGCATCCGTCGAGTGCGAGGAGGGCAAAGCGCTCTTCAAGCAGAGCGACTTCGCGAGCGCATTGAAGGTGTTCACTAAGGCGATCAAGCGTGACCCGGAGGACTCGCGGGGGTACAACAACCGCACGAACACGTACACGAAGCTCGCAGCGCTGCCCGATGCGCTCAAGGATGCAGACGAGGCGATCAAGGTCGACCCGAACTTCGTGAAGGCGATCGAGGTCGTCAAGCAGGCGGCGAGGTTGCGAAGCGTCAGTAGACTCTCATGAAGTAACCCCGAGATTGCGGTACGTGCCGTACATTTTGTTCAGCATCATGCGGGCGTAAAGACTGATATTTTCCTCGTAGAGAATCATGAACGACTCGATCAGGCAGTCGATTCTGCAATCGGGCATCATGAAGACAGGACGGTAGTCAGCGTAGTTCAGTAGGTTTCTTGCTTTTCGCGCTCGAACTGCTTTGTGTAGAAGTCTGCCGAACTTCTGTCGGGCTTGTGTAAGTGGTGTCTACCCAGTGTCACACGCTAAGCTAACCATGGCGTTGTTCGTGGAGGCCGTTCTGAAGTTGCGAACTCGAGCCTCCTGTCCTCATCGTCCTCGCGCGCTCTCCATCTCGGCCGGCACGACGCGTCTAAATCCTTCCGCGTGCGAGACGATCTGCCCTGCCACTCGTTTGGGTTCCTATGGTCGCCGGCAGCAAGGCGCGGGTACCTTCTCTCGTGCTCAATCGCGTCTGCCTTGTCCGCCGATCTTTTGGAGTGACCCCTGCGCGTGCCCAACCCCCTGGCTAGACCATATCCCCATGGCTACCCGCCTCTCTGCCCCAAGCACGATTCAATATGCGACCTGTTGTATGTATTGCGTGATCCGAATCCGAACTGCAGTTCATATCGGGTGGGGATTCCTGTCTCAATTCGTCGCCCGATTCCTAGCACGAAAGGCCCCATATTCACAGGGCAATGTTATCTACGAGAACATGACAGGAATAGATAAAACTTTCGCGACATAGGATGTGGGTCAACACGTCGAGAATATGGCGAAAATGTTGCATATATTTTTGGCCATGTTCGAGCCATGTTTCCTAACGCGAACATGGCATGAACATATCCGACATGTTTTTGGCCGGAACATACCAGAGCACATGACGATAACTTTGGTCGTGTTTGCGGAATGCTCGAACGGGCAGTATGGCGAAAACATAGCGGGAATATTGTCGATGTTTTCGACGCCATGTTTTTGCTGGGGTTTCTGCCCAAATTTGGCAATAATAGTCAGCATATCTTCCGCATATCCTGACTCGAAACATAGCGCGAAAACATAGCGCAAACATATCGGACATGTCCGTTATGTTCTGCTCAGAAATATGGGAAAGTCATGACAGAAAATCTTTCAAATATTCTGCGTATGTTTACTCAATGTTCTCATTGATAACATGGCACGCCCATTATTTCTATTCTTGCCGTGTTCTCGGCATGTTTTTGACGGAAACA
>MNAD01000887.1:0-13179 GCA_001895945.1 Trametes pubescens
TTAGCATGATGTTCCTCTAGGGCGGCGGCGTAGTCGAATTCAGGAGTGCGGTTGTCCCTTTCGTGCTCCATGACGGATTGCGGGGTGTTCTCGGTTGGGACTGGGGAGTGGCGCGTATGCGATGGAGAGAGGGGGGGGGATGGAGACAGATCCGACGGCCCAACGGAGTATTCAAGAGCACGACAGGAATGCTGGGAGTGGCACCTTCCAGTTCCTGTTGTGCTGGACACGAGATGCGCGCGAGGCTTCGTTTGTTTCCTTCATCACATCTGCGATCGGATGCTTCACCCGTTCGGCGGAGAACAGTCGCGCGCTGTGTCATGGTGCCCTGGAGACAACATCGACCCCTCTTGTACGGGATAGGCTCGCTGCGAATGGACAACCGTTCAGGAAATTCCCGAGTGGCACACAAGAACACGACGTACCCGGATATGAAGATCCAGCCGCGCGGCGGGGTTGCGAGAACGGCGATAGTTGGCCACGATGCTACCATGAGGGCCGGGGGCGAGGCATGACGAGTCGCGATGAGCGCCACCCGACAAACCGAGCTGAAAGGGACGCGGGATGGCGCAGTTGGCAGTTGGCTCGCCAGGCGCACCGAGCAGGGTGAATCAGACAACACGAGAGCGAGGACTGAGGCTTGAAGCGAACGCATAGCTCAAGGTCGTGCACTTGTACGACGACAACAGCTACAAAAGAGAGCGCGATCAGCAGCGTCGTGGAGGATTTGACGAGCACGAGACCATACATCACACCATGCATCTTGCGTGGAGAGGGTGATGCAGGCCGAAGCTGCGTGTCCACCCTCCGTACAGGTCGGGCCGGGAACGTCTCAACGTCTGCGGCGCGGGCTTCTCAGATCCGCGGTGGCGGTGGCACGATCTGTATTGAGCCGTAGTTAATAAACGGTCTTCGAATATGGTGGAGGAGAGTTGACCTGGGTGGCGGCCTGGGTGGCAACGATTCGGCCTATGTGCTAGTCGGGGTATAGGGATAAGATTGTCGCAAGCGCTCGGGCCTGATTTCGTGGCGAAAAATCCTGAGCCAGATTGCACTAAAGGTCACACGAATCCTCACGCATGCACTAGACGCCGGTCGCACGCCACCCAAAGTAATGTCACAACGTAACGGGACCGACCAAGTATGGGCGACTGGCGCATAATTCTGCCTTCCCGCTTCTAGTTGTTGGTCCGTCAACCTTAACCCGGGCGGAGGCCCTGGGAGTCACGACTCGTATCCCGAGCTGCGGGCTCGCTTCCTGACGCTCCCCCTCTCATCCTCACCCAGCCACGCTGCGAACGAAGAAGCCGTCCCTCAGTCCTTTGTCCTCAAGATCCCTCAGCCATATATCATGGCCTTCCTGTACACACCCTCCTCTCACCTCTCGCTTTCCCCCCAGCTTCTCCGAATCCTCCCCCACCTCTGTTCGCGCAACTTCCCCAGATTAACTCTCGACCATGTCCTCTGCACCGCAATACCTTCAAGAACGTATGTTGCGGCCCCAGCACCTCCTGCTTGCGTCTAATCGTCTTCACCACAGGTCTGCAGCAGGTCTTTCACGACGCTGTCAAAAATAAAGAAGACTTCATCCTCTATCGAGACCTTGCTCGCCTCAGTATGTTTCAACCTCTCCCCAATCATTCTACGTTTACTCATTCTCCCTTGGTTCCCAGTTCGCAGCAAGGTGCTGAGAAGTTCGGTCTCGCGCGCATCTCCGTTCCGCAAAGCTATCCGAGTTGCCGTCGCCGAAGAGGTGAGCACAGTCGCCCGTCAAAGTGTTCGCGCTCTCATCGTAGTTTGATTAGATATTCTTTGGACGTCTGGTCTTGAACCTCCAATATGCTCCCCCGCGTCTCTATGTGACTCCTGCTGGAGCTTTGTTGTACGTATACACTACCCTCAAAGTCATCTGCTACTGCTAATTTGCTGCGCACGAAGCTTCGCTACCTTCCGCCCCTTTGTTCCGTACGGTCCTGGTCATGTCTTCCCACAGAGAACCAATGGCATATTTCGGCAAGGGGTAAGCACTACAACATCCCTTCCTTGTCACCCGACGCCCGCACTGACGGCAAGCAGGCCATCGACGAGTACGTCGCGCTCGCGGCCATCATCAAGTCTATCCTGGAAATACTGGGTACCTCCAACGTCGCTGATATCAACATGTTCACGGTGACGCGCTTGCCTGAGACGGTAAGCAGCATCATATGATCGCAGTCTCGTCCTCATCATCCCGCGTACACGGTAGATTCGTTCTTACTTGGAGTCCCAGAGAGAACTGTGTACCAATGTATGTAGATCGCATCTTATCTTCCAGCTGCTGTAGCTCACCATCCTCCATAGAACGCTAGCCTCGTCACTCGCCTCAATGTCCTCCAACATGAAGTGGACGAGCTTCACGTGCAACTCAATGAAATGACTGCCACGGAGGGTGACAACTCTGCTGATGACGATCATCGCCCAGCGGTGGAGCGCGAGGCCAGCGTCATCAGCCTTACCGACAGCGTCATCAGCCTCACCGACAGCGACGTAAGCCTCACGCACTCGACAGGCGACACTCCCGTCGACAAGGGAAGTCCGATGGAACTGGAAGACGGCGTCTCCGACTACGAGGGAAGAACCGACAACGAGGAGGTAGGAGGCAATCATTCCGCGAAGAAGGGCTACCTCGTCGAGTACGAAACCGACTACGACGACGGCTCCATGGACGACCAGGAGAGCGTCATGGAGTACGAAGGATCCGCGGACGGTCGGAAGATCGGCCGTCGTGCCTCCGCGAGGAAGGGCTATGCCGTCGAGTACGACACCGACCGCGACAGCTCCGTGGACGACCAGGAGAGCGTCGTCGAGTACGAAGGCTCCACGGGGGGCCGGAACGCTGGCCGTCGTGCCTCCGTGAAGATTGGCTACGCCGTCGAGTACGACACCGACTACGACGGCTCCGTGGACGACCAGGAGAGCGTGTTCGAGTACGGAAGCACCGTGGATGGCCGGAACACCCCTATCGACTATGAACGCTCTTCGGAGGAGTTCAATCGTCTGTACGGAGGGATGGATTTGTAGTCATACTGGCTATCACATGTTGTAGTTGTACAGTACGGGTCCTCGGCATAATTCAATCTAATGTCCGGCACTCTGCCTCGAACACACCCCCTACGATTCGCTTTGCGACGATTGGGTCTCGGCCATGGCAATATCACGTGCATGCACGTTTTCCGCGTCCCCGGGCCCGCATCCGCTGCGTTAGCCAATCATAGTCGCTGCAAGGCTCGAGCTCGCGTCCGCCCGGAGTCCACGCCACTCTACGTACTTGTCTTTCTCCTCCACTAGCACTGTTAGCTTCACTCTCTACGATGTCGAGTTTCCCTATTTCTGCCTACGTTGAGCTCCACAAGTTGAAAGGCGGGCACAGCGACACCATCAATTGCGTCGCTTTCTCACCAAATGGTGCATATCTTGCGAGTGGCGGGGACGATTACGCTCTCGTCATCTGGAATGTCTCGCAAGGGCGTCAGCTCTACCGCACTCTTTTCAGGAGCAGCGTGGACTATATCATCTGGCATCCTACCCTTCCTGACACCGTCATCATCGGTTGCTCCAACGGGACTTTGCAGCAATTCCACGAATTTTCTCTGGTAGGTAAAGCCTGGCTGGTTGTTTTGCGTCTTTATTAACGATCATCAGAATAACAGCGAGCAACACGATATCAACCTGGGTGCAAGGAGCACCATTCACTACCTCGATTACGACGCGAACTCGGGAAGGCTAGCGGTTAGCATGGGCGAAGAGGTGCATGTGACGAGAGAAAAGATGCCCAGTAAAGTTCATTTACACCCTGGATGTGCGCCTGCGCTGACCAAGAACCGTCTAGATTATTATGTTGGCGACGTTGTCCTGCCTTCTCCTCCAGCGCCTGAGGGTATGGAAGATGAAGATCCGCGGTTGCGTGCTATCGCCCTGCGATTCCACAACGACGGCGCAGCTCTGGTGGTCTCTTACCTCGCCCACGGAATTAGGTAAAGTACTCAGTACCGTGTCACATTCGTGTTGGCTAAACGAGCACATGCAGCTGCTGGGATACAGAGACCCAACAATCTCGATGGCACATACCGATGCCGGACGTTAGACCGAACATGCAGGTAATTTGGCTTCTATGCGAGAATTTGTCCTGACGTGCATGTGCTCAGAGGAGGCGCCGCAATCAGCCCTCACCACCGATACATTACGGTGTACAACGTCAAGGACGGCCTCGATCTTTACGCCCTTGGTCCGCAGAAGAAGGCGAAAGCGAAGAGGTCTTACAAGTTCGACAAAGCCCCACGCTCGAAGCACTTGCTGCAAGTCAAGTACGTTCACAGAGGGCACGGTATCATTTCCGGGTCCACATCTGGTCAGGTCTCTATCTGGGAGACTACGACTGGTGAGGTATGCCAGAAACTTGAGCACGGCGGTGAGCAGCGGAGTTGCATCACACCCATATCATCCTCATGTCCGTTCTGCATTTTGACAGAGGATGTCATCCAAGCTGTCGATGTACGTGCTGCGTCCGCGTTGTTTTCTAAAAGCTGAATTTAATATCCACTATGTCGCAGGCCACGATCCAGGACAAACTCAGCTACGTCGCTACGGGTACTGCCGCTTGCGGTCAAAACACGTACATCAAGATCTGGAGGGCTAGGATAAGTATGTGTCTACGCGAAGACGTCCACATCTCTACTAAGTCGCTCTCATTCAAGCGCAAGAGAGAGGCAGCGGTGAACTAAGCGAGTCCGTGGTGGACCTTGTGCAGTCTGTCGTACGCAATGGCATTCGCTATCTATCTATTCGCTAACCACTTTTGCAGCCCCGCAAGACCCTGCTCGACATCCTCGCCATATTCCTCACCGTGATGGTCTGTTTGGGGGCTGTCTGGGCTTGCTTCCGCACCCCCTGGTCCACCGTGTTGGACGTGACTGTGGCAAACGTGCGTATCAATCCCTTATGCATTGTAGTGAAGTTGATTCAAGTGCGCGGATAATAGCTGCGCTGTGCTGGCGCCTTTTCCTCGCGCGCCGCGAGGACGGTCGGCTCGATGAGTTACGAGTGGGCGTTCGTGGTCGCCGAGTACCTCTATGCAACCGCGGTATGCCTCAAGGACCTGATCCGTCACTGGTTGCGTATGCTCCTTCTATCCCTGCTGCCTGAGGTAGCCGCCGGCGGTGGACACAACGTCCCAGGACCCATCCACCCTGATCTCTAAGAGCGATGGGCCTGCACGGACATACTCGTCGTCTTCATATCCCTCCTACTTCCATATGTATGTATTGTGTGCTCCGCTGCCATGACCGGCATGATATCTATCGGAACTCGGACAATGTCTGCCGCTCTGATGTGCGCTACTGCGACCTGCCACGCCGCATCACACACAATGCATTTCAGGGTCTTACGAACTTCGTGCTTTTGGGTAGGATGTGCAACGGGAGTTTTCGAAAAGGAGTGCCTCTTCAACCATTGTCTTTGAAGTGCAACGGGACGAGAAGTGCACGAAGGGATGTCAGTGCATGGTTCCTGATCGGTTTCGAAGCCTCGTGTTCAGGCGGGCTGTGATGTCGGGAATTTCCCGGAAGGGAAGGCCCACGGCTGTTTTAATATGTGCAATGGGGCCAGAGCTGACGTCATACGAGCGGTGCCACCGGGGCCTCGCGTCGGCTGCGCGCCCAGCGCTATGGACACTGCTATGACCTGCGATCCGGAGTGGCACTTGCACCGCGGTACTCCGGCATCGTTTGTCTTTCTTCACATGTTCGCTTGGTTTGTCCTCGTCCTCAGGCCCGGCCAGCCTCAAGCCTCATGTTTGTGTTGTTGCAATGTATAACTCCGCTGTTCCTACGCTGCCCTCTCTTCCCTAGCTCTCTTTCCCCTCTCACATTCCACACACTCCAAGAGGTATCGCTCTCGGCATGTCCAACCACAACAATCGTACAGACGGCAACCATAACAATCGTACAGACGGCTCCAGTCCACTTCTCAGTATGTGCACAGGAGGGGCGGCAAAATTCTGAGTCTAATGTTCTTTCATAGATGCACTGATCAATCGGGATCCCTTTCTGACCTCTGCGAACCCATCCACGACGCCTGCGGGCAGGCCGCCAGGTAAATTCATGAGTAACACCTGTCCGTACTGCTAGCTCATTGCCTTGAATGCAGGCACTCAGCAGCGACACTCGAACCCCCGCGAGCCGCGGCAGAATGCTTCAGGGCGAGGCAATGGTGAAGTCGCTCCCTTTCTGTGCACTTGCATTAGCCTGACTGTGCCGTCGCGTTGTGTATCTAGCAGCGCAACAGAGTATGGCTGTCTTCGGCCAAGTACAAACCTTCACTGCTCCCGCCAGGTCAGTCTGCGCATTATCTGCGCTAGAAGTAACGTCAAACTCCGTCTCGTAGCATCCTCGCTGCTAGCAAAAGAGCCGCGCCCCAGTCCGATCCCACCGATGACGACGTGATGCAGGGAAAGGATATCCCTACTGTATTCAAGCGCGCTCGTCGCCGGTCCAAAGAGGATCCCTTTCAAGCTCCAGCTGCGTCCGGGACGGCGCAATTCACCCCAATTCCTCCGAAGGTGTACGTTTTCAACGCGGAGGATCTGTACCCAAGCGCCGTTCCCAATCGCGCGGGGCTGCTTCAAGGTCCCGGCACTACCGGCAACAACGGGCAAGCCGAGTACTTCACTTCACCGGCTGCTGGTTCTAGCCGCCACGGGGCCAGCCTGTCCCTCGCTCCATCCACCGCTGACGAGGACATCGTCGTCGATGAAGACGATGAAGACGAGAACGATATGGATGCGACAATGTTCATCGCAGGCGAAGACGAGGTCCCTAACGCGGGGAGGAAAGGCAAGGGTCGCGTGACTGATGCTCCGAGAGACCAGTCGACGCCGCGCCCCTCGCAGACTGCCGTAGGTTTCAACCCTGTTGAACCGTTCTGCTATTTAACGACCTTCAGCAGACGTTCGCAACTCAAACACAAGTATCTCACATGCAGAACGACCTCCATGAGATGAATCATAACATCTCGCGGCTCGTCGCTATCATGGACCAACAGACCAAGTTCTTCTCTACGCTGCAGAATAAGGGCTTCTTTGAGCGTACGGATGCCTCCGGCGGCGGCGCCCCTCCGACCAATCCGCCGCCGCCGACGAATGGACATGCTCCGATGGACATGGATCCTCCCGACTTCGTCCCAATTCCCCGTCGCCAGCGTCGAGGACGCGCCCAAGAGCCGAAGCTCAAAGGACTACCAACGCAACGCGACCCCGATGATGTCCTCCTAGCTGTAAGAGGATCCTTTGTCTTTCGCCCGTGCACTATTGACGCGCTTGACCGCCGTAGGACAAGATTCGTGCACTGACTCGGAAGCTCATGAAGCGAAAGAGTGCGAAGGACGCACTTACAGAAGCGATGCTGCCGGAGGACGAGGTTGTGCTCGACTACGATCCTCACGACGGCCCCTGCTGCACTGTCCAGACATTCCTCCCTGACCTTGACTCGCCACCACACTCTACCTGGAACACATCCGTCATCGAAGTGTTTGTGGAACACTTCATGCAACTTCATCCTAGTGCGCCGCAAGAGCGAGTAGAAGAGCTGTTCAGTGGCCATCTCAAGTACCTGTGCACCAGGTGGCAAAACACAACGATGGATCCGAAGAAGGTTAAGAGCAGGCAGAAGCTCCTCAACAGGACAGAGCGTCAGCGCAACGTGAGTCTGCCCCTCAATTGCGATGAACCGTGCTTACTCGGCCGTAGCTCTATTACCGCCGCCTCCAGGTCGCCCACGCCTATGCTCCCCTTCGGCGCCATATCCCCATGCTGATGGCCCTTGGCCCGAAAGGCATGAGCTCTGATGAGTCCGACCACAAGAAAGGATTCGCGCAGTACGGGGTCTTCAAGAAGGAATGGCGCAACCCGCTGATCACCTCATGGCTGCGAGTCTTCGACAGCCTCTACCGCCGTCTTCGCCTGAACGATGTGGACAAGAACAGCCCTGGATCACAACCTCACAGCCGTTTCTACTCCGTCAAGACGTCCAAACGGCGTCCTCCCGTCAAGGGTCTTCCTAAGAACGCATACTGCCCAACCTGGCTTGGGGCCCTCCATCCGTTCGACCGGAAGCAGCTGCGCGTACAGGAGGTCGACTACGATTTCTCTCATGATCAGACAATGCTCAGGTATGCATCGCGCATCCCCTTTCTCCGTGGAGCTGTCCTGATGAGCTGCTACACGTTAGTTTCGCTAAGGACTACAACGGCAAGCACAACCGCCTCGGTCTCTACTTCTGAGGCCCGCCCTCCGATGTCGACGCCTTCCCCTACATCTTCCTTTGTGATACACACGCCTGGCTCAAGCTTGATCCGCTTCACGTTCTCCATTCACATTCCACCATGCCGATTCCTCGCCCATATCACGCGCTCCTTTGTACTGACATTATTCCCTCCGGTCGAATCGTGGTGTCGTTGCTTTATATTCCTCAGCTACTGCCGTTCATTACGATTGTTAATGTCATCCGCGAGCGTGCGTCCGTTTTGCCACGTCTGTCGGTGTCGGTTTTCGTTGGTTTCCAGCCTCTGTGGACCGGTCTAGAATATACGCTCTTCATATACGCTCCTCATGTTTAGGACCGCCATAACGGATATACGGACCGCTCACCGGACGATGTGATTATCTCAAATCTGGTACGGCAATCTCCCCCGGTCTCTCACGTCGAGTCAGCTCCCTCGCCGCGTCTCAACAAAGCTTGCACCCTCCACATCCTCCGAACACCCTGTTCTCAATCATCCTTTGACACAACGCTGGCTCGCTGACATGTATAAAGTAGTCGGTATGTCCCAGTTGCTCGCGGTAGTCTTTCTCGATTCTGCATTCCCTCAACAGCCTCGACGCAACCTCGCCCTAGGCCATCATGTTTGAGCCTGACAAGCCTATAACTATATACGCCAAGTACACCCCGTTTCCCGCCTATCTACTCGAAAGCGACGAGGGAAAGCCTCTCAAGCCGTCGTATGTCATTCTACGGCACCGTCATCTAGTCCAGCAGCAGCGGTTGATCCAAGGGTGAGCAACACTCAATTGCACGATTCTATGCGCTGATATATCGGTTTATTTACTTTCAAAGGCCACCTCCTACGGACCACGCTGGTGCTAAGCCTACTCGCGGCACCTCGGTGCCTCCCAGGGTCGACAGCGTACGCTCTCCACTTTCTGCGGACGGTCGCGCAATCATGTCGTTCAATCAGGGGCCTCAGACTTCCGCTACTGCCTCTCTCCCAACGATACTCGCCGCTCAACAAGCATCCGCTGAGGCTTCGGCAGACCTACCCAACACAAACGCGCAGCACAACACGAACGCGCAGGAGGTCTCCGCGCCTCGCGCTGGCGCGTCATCTTCCCTGCCTCAACCTCAGATCCCTCTGCCTGTCCTGCATCAGGAGATCTCAGCGCATACTTCTGACGGCCAGAGGTACGTATTGCGTTGTCTTTAATCATCCGCTAGTTCTAATTGTTGACTTCCTTCCTTTCTAGCTCGCGCGAACTGCACGTCTCCCGTCATCAACGTGGCATCCGTAGTAGAGGCGAGAAGACCACCTGGTTTGCATCGACAAGCGGAGAACTCCTTCTCGTCCCTCCGGACATCCCCACCGCTTGCTTCAGCGATCTGTATGTGCACTCATCCCCCAACGGCGTTCAGCAAGTCTGGCTTCGCTCTGCAACCGCGCAGTGGCTTTCCATTGAGTTATCTCATCCGCATCCTTATCTGAAGGGGTACATTCTTAACTTCTGCGCCAACCGGGAGCCATCGTGGGTGACGAAGGCAACCATGACCACGTACAATGGTCGTGCGAAGAGGCGGGAGAAGCTGGAGGGGAAGGGGCGGTCGCCTGCACCTGGATGCTCGGATAGTGAGTTTCCCGGCACTTAGTCTCTGTGCATACCTCGCTCATAGTTCATCTGCTAGCACCTTGATTACGGAGCTCCTGGACGACTGTACTACGCCGCCGACTACCCTCAGTATCAGTCATGTACTCCGGCTCATGTTGAAGTTTACACAATGACATCTCTTGTATGCTCTGCCATACTGCTGTTACCCCTCATCTGAAGCGGACTTGCCGGCTATGTATCAACCCTTCTTTCGTCTAACATAGGCTTACTAGCGCTACGAGAGACACATGCTACTTTCCCGCCCATCTCAAGTTCAAGGTGGTCGTCGAATCGCTTCCCCCTGTAATGGAGACCGAGTATAGCCCGTGAGGCGGTTCAACCCACGGCGGAGCCTCAGCCTCCTGTCGAATCGACACTGGAGTTTCCTCGTTTGCTCACATACCCGGACGCTTTCCTCGTCCCTTCGCCGACATTCTTCTCATGCGTCCATCTGAGTTGCACTCGGTGTGTCCCGCCAATATATCACTTGCGGCGGGAATGTATCAGGTCACAAGTGCGTACTACTTCTGTATCCTCACCGCGCTCGAGCGGCCCTTGACAATATTCTCAATGTGTGACATTCATTCAAGGCTCTCATCGAAACGCTGAAGATCACTGCTGCCCATCAGTCCTATAGTTACCATTTCTCAACTCTGAAGTTCTTTCCCCGCCCACGCCCTCGCCCAATGGGACCCGCCCACCCCGCACGCAGACCCCACGACAGGACAACGGGAGGTGCGTCTGGTGTCGGTACACAACCTCGTTACCCTCAAACCTTACGTGCGAGCGCGTCCTGAACGGCGGCGCGGGCGCGGCGACGGCACGGAGCTCACGCTGCCCGTCATCTTGCTCACTGTGCACGTCGACTCCTTCCGCCAGCCCACGCATGAACATACACAAGGTCTCGCGGCCTATTGACGAGCTCGTCCCCGGTACAATCGTTCGCACCGCCTACCGCAGCGAATCCACATTCGAAGTATCACCCATAGCATGCGAACGGCGGGACGTCGCGGGCAGCAACCTGGTGCGTACGACTGCGGTAGAGTGTGAGCAGGTATTGTGCGAAATAGCGAGACGATAGCGCTCACCGTGAATGGACGGGGGGCGATGTTAGGTCGAGCAGCGTCTTATTTGGCGCATACAAGGCCAATGCCGCGGTTTCTCGCCGCGCGGTGTGTACAGGTGTACAGTGGGAGCGGCGGGCTCCGTAGCAGCGCGCCATCAGGCTTTCCGGCCGGTACGAGGGGCGGGGTGGCCGTGGGTGGCCCAAAACGCGAGATAGCGTATGCACTGCAGACAAAGTGTTTAGCATACATTAACAGATTTTGACAAAACAGACCATGGAGGGCGAAAACGCGAACATACCGTGATGAGTGTCGGCTTGAGGGGGCAGACGCAGGGGCGTGGGTGTATGCAGTCGGCTGGGACGCCAGATGTAGAGGAGGGCGGGAAACGAGAACGGAGAGGGCGAGGAAGGTCACAGGGAGGGACTAGCGAGGCAGCGAGGACTGGACAGGGCGGCGGCAGAGACGAGCGAGCGAAATCTAAGGCTTGGTCGATCGAGTAAAGCAGGATGCATGGGCGGGCAGGGTACTGGACAAGCGCTCGCGCGTACGAGTGGCGGGACGGCTGTGGGTGGCCGGAAACGCGAAATAGCATGCGTACTGCAAACGAAGTAGTTAGCATACATTGGTAGATTTGAACGAAACGGGCCCCTGAGAGCGCAAGCGCGAACATACCATGCAAGTTGGGTGTCGGAAGGGGCAGACGCAGGGGCCTGGGTGTATGCGGGCAGCGGGGACGCCACATAGGGAGGAGGGCGGAGAGGGCGAGGGAGGGCACAGCGAGGACGAGCAAGACAGTGAGGACGGGACAGGGCGGCGACAGCAAGGACGGGAGCGAGCAAAGTCTAAGATCTTAGGATTCGTCGAGTGAGGCAGGATGCGTGAGCGGGCAGGGCACGGGATAAGCGCTCGCGCGCAGGGTGTATGCGAGATAGACGCAGGCACGCGAGAGGCGGCGGGCGAAGGAGAGGCGATTACCTCGAGCGGTCGGTGTTGGCTCTTCAAGAAAGGCGTTGGAAGGGCGAGAGCCTGACGAGGGTGTGCGCGCAAAGCATGTCCAGCTAGTAGTTCTGTATGAAAGAAGGGGCGCGACGTGAGAGCGCGAGGGCGGGCACGAGAGAGATAGCAGACGCACTGCGCGACGTGATCGGATGAGTGCAGGGGCGACTCGAGTGCTCTAGCTCGAGCGCAGTTCAGGTTGAAACGTTGAAGTCCGACTAGCCCGGAGTGTGTGCCTATGTGCTCCAGGGGATCGGCGCAGGAGAGGAGAAGGAGAGAACAGCTCGGGTCCGAAAGCAGATTGCGCCTCCTCGCCCCGGCGCCTAATCCCTGTCAAACGGCTGGGAAGCTCCACAAAAACGCCCATATCCAGTAATAAAGGCTAGAGCGGAGCCTGGCCCGTGGCGCACCGAAACCATGAGCTCAGCCTCCCACTCTCCTTCGCCGCCCGCAGCGGGTCGCTCCCCACCGTTTCTCACGTTCTCCCCATCGCCCTCAACGTCCTCGACACCCTCGACGCCCTCGCAGTCTTCTGGAGAGACGACACGGGAATCCGACGACACCATGGCCGGCCGCGGCCCCCGCAGCCAGGGGGGCATGTAGACCTTTCCTTCCCCTCCGTCCTCCGACCCCCACGATCCCTTCAGCAACCCACGAATGCCCGAGCCTCACCGATATTACGACCAGGAGGACGACCACATAGTTCAGTACGGCCGTCGCGACACCTACGGCTCGGAGGGGAGCAACCTCTACCAGGATCGCTACTACGAGCAGGGCGGCGCTTATGATTACGGTGAGCATTGGCCGTTCATTTCCAGTGCGCTCGGCCTCTGATGGCCCGTCTTGCACTGGCAGCCCAACAAGACACCGATTCCGATGTCGACTTGTACGGACAGAAGTATCCGCCGTCGCAGGAGTCGTTGGGCCCTCCACGTATGGGCATCTCGAGTCTTCAACGAACTATCTTGACCCCTCAATCCCGCCGCATCCACGCCTTCGGCTCTCCCTCCGCTTCCGCTTCCCCCGACCCGTCCCCACCGCCTCTGTCTCGTCTCTCTAAATCCAGCTCCTGGATGCTACTATGATTCCTCTCGATCACAATCACTCCTCCGCCGTCCTCGCAAGCTCCCCGCATGCTGATCGGCACGCTGCCCTCCCTTGGTCCTC
>MNAD01000889.1:0-12536 GCA_001895945.1 Trametes pubescens
GGACGCGGTGACGAATGCCCTTCAACGGGCGAGCGATGGCACTGATGCGGCGTCGAAGAGGGGAGGGTGCAGAGTCTGACTTGGAGGCCGCGGCGGATGCGGTGTCGCGGACGGACGTGAGATGTTATGCTTGTCCGCATGCCAGAGAGGAGCGAGGGCAGAAGGGCGGGGCGACACCAAGCGTCAGCTATTGGTGATGGCGTTGGACGCACCGGAAGTCGGAGCAGGAGCGACGCGGCGTAGCCTCTGACGCATATTTTCCAGTTCTTGATCATCGAGTACGACAAGCAAGCGGTCGAGTTGGCGAGAATGCAGCAGGACGAGTTTGAGGCAAAAAGCCGGTTGAGTGGATGCGCCTTGCACTGCGGGTACCCGCCAGAGCTCGTCGCGGCGCTCGAGAGCTGCCCGCCGACGTCTCTAGGAGCGGCCATCCGCCTGCGTGGTAAGAGGGAGAGTGAACGGAGTGCTAGTGCGCGCGCAGACTTGTGCCGAGCGCCTGGGCGCGCCTCAGGGCAAACAAGAGCACACACAGTCGCGTGCGCCGACGCTTAGAACTCTGCGTAGAGTCCAAGCGCCGCGCAGCACCGGCGAGACTCGTCTACGGACGTTGACCACACCCGATCTCGAGCTCGCCGTCTCCCAGCCACGCTTGGCCGACAGCAAGATTCGACCGAGGACGCGCCGCGAGTACTCAGAAGACAACTCCGACCCGCCCCGCGCCGAGCGACGAGCACATGCTGCTCCTCGATCAAGACTCCACGCCGCGGGGATATCGCAGCAAAGGCGAGGGCCCAAGCCTCAAGGTGTGCGCTCTTTCTTGTCGTCAGGATCACAAAATGACTTTCTCGCCTAGCTCATGCTGTTGAAGCATGTCATGCGCGCGATCGCGCTTTCCTCACGACCACCTGTATCAAAGGCAGTAAAACATGTATCACCCGACCTATATAATTTTGGCTCCAGTGCAGCTCTACGCTCATCGCGGACCCAGTAGGAAGATCAGGTTCCCTCTGTACCGGGGTTGACGCGTGCCCCATCGCGGAGGAGAGCACTGGACTTCTAAATTCGCTCCGGTGCGATGTGTCCGATAAGATCTAAGATCATGTTAAACTTCTACGTAGTGAATCATGATCAACTAGATGATAGCAGTACACGCCGGCACTCGGTACTCAGTACTCACCCCCCATTCTCCTCCTCCCATCACGCTACCTCCGTTGGTCCCCGTCCCCGGGCTCTCTGCTATTGCCCACACCATCGCCTGTATGCCTCAGTCATGAACATCCCTGCGGGAAGATATCTTTGTGTTTGTAGCAAATGTCGTCTTCTCCCATGGTACGACTCCGATCACCACGAATATCGCGGTCGGCTGTGGAAAACCGCAGAGACTGTCAGCAAACACCAAGAACTGGACGAAGTGCGCAAACAGCAATATGTCGAGAAGAACGAAAGCGGCGTCGCTGCTGCGATCATCCGGGAGATAGCAGGCGGTTCGGTGGAACCAGCGACATCGCTACCCGTCCGCCCTCGGGACCATGCCGACTGGATTCAAGAGACACCCGTTCAACGAACTGAAGGCAATCGGGAGGTAAGCATGAGCCAACGATGTCCTTTCTGTGCCTGTATTCAAATCGCTATATGTAGAGAATTCCTATATCCGAGATCGCTCCCAGCTCGGTCATCGAAGATGCCAATCCTAACAGGTCGGATCTTGTGAGTTCGCGCTTCGGAGTGATTTTACCTGGCTAATAAAGTCTGCATAGACTTCTTCATCGACCGGAGAAGTATCTGACGCCACTTCGCCCACATCCATTCCCCAAATGCGGTCCGAAAGTCCTGTCCGAACCGACCTCATGCAGCAGCGTCTTCAGCAACTGGGCCTTATAGAGAGTCTTCTACACGCGCAACGTCGGAACATCCCTATCGTGCTCAATCTGCGTTTCGCATCCCCTCCTACGAACATCACCGACATCGCTCCCGAGATAGAGGGGACAGAAGGCGATAACGGTCGCTACCTGAGCATCCAAAGCACATTGCTGGAACAACTTCGTCAGTTGCGCCAGCTCATACCGTTGGATGACAGGAACCTCGATCGTCACCGAGAGCGTCTGATAAACACGGCCGAAGAACACCTCCGACTCCTCGAGAACAAGAAGCATACGGCATGGGAGGAAGAGATCGTTCGGGTGACACTTCAGCGACTTTCTCCTGACGCAGGGCCCGTCGTCATATCTCCTAGTGAGGGTTGATTCCACCATCGTCTAGCTGTTCCAGTGCTTACGCTAGTGTCAAAGGCGATCTTCCAGGCGCGCGGGCGCGATCTCTCGAGCCTTGGCTTCTCGCTATCCTCTTGATGTCAGCGGTCCTACACTCTTTGGCAGCTGCATCGCGCCCCGACTTAGGATATGTCCTGGCCACCATGCAAGCTGTGGTTTATGGGCTCTTCGTATACTGCAATCGTCTCATCGGCGCTCCCTCTCTAACACCTCCCCAATCTGAGCTTCTCGCTGCCATCCCGTCCGATATCCGAACAGTCCTCACTAGACTGGGCTTGGATCCGGAGATCATCCGCTATGCGAGCTGTCCCAAGTGTCGCTGCACGTACCCCCCGGATGAAAAGAACGCCGCAAAGCCCTATCCTTCGAGATGCACGTATCAGGAAACAGACAAAGGAAAGTGCGGTGAACGGCTTGTCCAGGAGGTCCCTGGTGGTCTTGGACGCGAAGAGGCTCTCAAGTATTATCCTTACCATTCGCTCAAGAAGTGGCTTGCCGCCCTCTCCCTCAGGCCAGAGTTGCTGAAACTTGCTCGGAACGCCTGGGACTCGACGTCGTCCTCGACGGGTGGTTGGCACGATATCTGGGATGCACCGATCCTTCGAGACTTTCTTGGCCCTGACAAGCGTACTCCGTTCTCCTCCCAGCCGGATGGCTCGGTCCACCTCGTTTTCAGTCTTTTCATCGACTGGTTCAATCCGTTCGGGAACAAAAAGGCTGGGAAGTCTCACTCGATCGGCGGGATATACTTGGTTTGCCTCAATCTCCCCCCTCATCTTCGATACCGCCCCGAGAACATCTACCTAGCGGGTATAATTCCGGGCCCACAGGAACCCGAGCTTCACGAGCTTAACCACTACCTACGTCCCCTCGTTGAAGAACTCCTGGTGTTGTGGCATCGCGGTCTCTATCTTCGAGGGATGGCTCACGATCAAGCAGGGTGGCTAATACGCGCGGCTGTCGTGCCACTCGTCTGCGACCTTCCGGCGCTACGCAAGACTGCTGGGTTCGCTAGCCACTCCGCAAACCAGTTCTGTTCCTTCTGCCTTCTGCGCAAGGAAGACATCACCAACCTTGACCGCTCGAGCTGGCCTCGTCGCAGCCGAGAAGACCACTATCGCTACGCCCGACGATGGAGAGACGCCGGAACGGATGCGGAGAGGGCGCGTCTCTTCAAGAAGTACGGTGTCCGATGGTCGGAGCTCTTGCGGTTGCCATACTGGGATCCAATGCGGTTCTCTCTGGTAGATGCTATGCACAACTTGTTCTTGGGCGAGTTGCGTCACCACTGTCGGCACGTTTGGGGCATCAACGACAAGGAGAACCGCTCGCAGACAGGCGGTATAACCCCGCACACGCCGGAGGAGCAGCAGGAATGGCTCAATTGTGTGGCTGCGGCCCTCAAGAAAGGAGCGGGTTGGTCTCGCATTCGCAGGGGGTACGTCGCAGCGACAGCGGAACATAACAAGGCTGTCCCGCCAGGCTCGAGCAATCTTGCGAAGGCCAAATGCATCGCCGCCCTCATGAAATGGGTACGGTGCTCCTTTATCTGATAGCTATTGATGCTGAAGCACGTTTAGTGGGGTAAAGGACGCCGGCAAGGCCTTCGCCTTCCTCCAGTCATGTCGGGGCCGACGACAGACTTCCGTCTTGTCACAGGAGAGCACGCCATGCCTAGGGTCAACGTCTTAGACCAGCCGACACTCTCCCAGATTCGCGAGGACATCGTCAAGACTTACCTGCCGTCTTGGCTCGAGCGACCTCCGCGAAACTTTGGCAGCGCTGCACACGGAAAGCTCAAAGCAGATCATTGGCGTACAGTCTGCACTGTGAGTATGGTGATCACTTTGGTGCGTCTTTGGGGGACCGCAACGGCATCGGCAGAGCAGAAGGCTTTGCTAGAAAACTTTGTCCATCTCGTATGTGCCGTCGATCTTGCAGTTCGACGCTCCGTGGACCCAGATCGCATCGCCAAGTTCGATGAACACATGCAAGATTACCTCGCGGGCCTTCGCCTTCTCTTCGAATGGCACCAGTTTGTTCCCAACAATCACCTCTCTCTACACCTGAAGGAATGCTTGGACAACTTCGGCCCTGTTCACGCTTGGTGGGCGTTTCCGTTCGAGCGGTTCAACGGCCTCTTGCAGAAGCTCAACACAAACAGCAAGTCGAGTACGTATCACTTCCTATTTTCTACGTCGTACTCACATCTTACATCATGCGTCAGATTCAATGCCGTTGACATTCATGCGCTACTTCTACATCGGCACAACCGTAAGGCGTATGATGGAGACCGCCGCATGGCCAGATGATGCACCTTTCAAAGGTATGCTGGACGCGTACAGGACCGCCTTCCAAGATACTATGCGTGGTACACGCGCTGCCGATGCTACGTCGAGGAAGAACACGGCGGAAAATCTTGCGGAGTTCGTTTATGACGAGAAGGCTGCTACAGACCTACCACGAGCCATCTACAACGCTCTCGTCGCTCGTATTTCAAGCCTTGCGTCGTCTCCATTCACTTCCCTCTTTGCGCCACTCTCCGACAAACGCCCGCGGCTGTCTATGTCCGCTCAACATGTTTCTAGTATCATCCATAACGGCTTGACCTTCGCAATTGCTGGGCGACGGACTCGCGACTCATTCGTCCTCTTCAACACTCGCGCATCGGATGAGCTTCGTGCCGGCCAGATACAAGACATCTTCTATCACGTCCGCACGGAAGAGGGCAAACTAGTCATGGAACCCTTCTGCGTCGTGACAGAGTACACCCCGATGTCCCCGGAAGATGCCGTCTCTGATCCTTACAGAAAATTCCCCGACCTACAAACCCAGCTCTATTACAATCAGCCTCAGGAGCCCGCGCTTATCTCCATGCGGGACATCCGTTCTCATTTTGCGGCATACATCTACAGGCCATCGGAAATCGGGAAGGAGTGCATTGTCGTTCGATCGCTTGATAGGGTGGGTGCTGTTCTATATCTCTGAAGACTAGCTAATGCCTCTTAGTCCTAGAAACACGGGTTTTAGATGTACATATGTATTTGTCATGAAAGCTTCATCGCTGATCGATCAATCCACGTTGCGGACGGACGAGTCGCCGGTGTTGCGGTGGCAGGCGCTGCGAAGCGTCTTCCTCGGACCCCCGCCTCAAGTGGCCGCACGACTCGAAATTCGAGCATAGTCGCAACAAAAAGCCTCTTATTGGCTCGGCAACAACAGCTCACCTTCGGGCCACTTCTCAGATCTCAGCATCCATCGTCCACCCGCCGCCGCAACCACGGCGGCTTCTTCATCCGGGCACAAGCCTGCAGAGGATGGTGAAGTCTAAGAAGAATCCCCCCCAAGCTGGCCCTAGCGGCACGCCCTCGGGCCTCTCCGGAGTGCTCCCAGAAGGCTCGACTTCTCCTCCCTCTCTCGAGCAGCTGCGGTTCATCCACACATTTAAGGAGTTTAAGCACCTTCGGAATTCACCACACGCGAGCTCCTACTACGCGAGGGACCCCCGGCTGATGGCTTGACTGGAGATCAGTAACTTCGTCCTGCACTTCGTCTACGGTCTGTGGTGCTCAGATTATATAATGCAGATCTGTTACCGAAGCGCGTGGAGGACGGTAACGACTTTCTGCAGCCCACTGGTTTCCGCGGGAACGTACTGGCTGCCGTGGCAGAACCAGCGCGCTGTGCTGAAGCACCGTGAGAGCGCCCACCCTTTGCCCAGTTGCGTGCTTGCAGTTCTACGACACCAAGACAAGATGTTAATGGATCGCGCCGGTGAGTCCTGTTTTGCGCTCTTTTACCGGCGCGCTCTTTGTGCATCCACCTGTTCGACGCGCCAAGTTTTTGTCCAGCTTCGTCCGTGGGCTGGGGAGATGAGCGCACTTTACACCGCGGGCCCGCGTGAGGGTCGACTCTTGCCGGTCGCGCTGGGCGCGGATGTACGGTAGTTCCGAGTCGAACCGTTGGGTACCAGGAGGCATCCGACCGCTTATACATCAGGGAGCGATAAGAACTGAATATTCGCTATTCTGATCACGTATATGTGCGAGTGTGAGCCGGCGCCGGCGCCGCTTAGCTCTCGCACTACGTATCATTTCCAAGTCGCCAACGTGCGGCTTTTGAGGCGTAAACATCATGACCATATGCACGAACTACTTAGAGGAGCTAGTGGCGAATAGTACTTGCTGACGGGAATCAGAGGGTGTACATATGCAAGCGCTGAGCGCTGAGCGGAGAAGCGGGTATAACGGAGTAACGGGCCGAGATTGGGACACCAGACGGTGACGGTGACCGCGCGGTCCTCCTTCCTCGTACTACAATACCTTTAACTCTTGCTATCATGACCTTTTGCGATTTGGTCTCCCTCACACTAACGGGCTTTGTGATGATAGATGATGCGAACGAAACTCGTTTCCCTCTACACCGATGCTTTGAATTTACGCAATCTAAGGTGTGTTTGTTGTTCATTCTTTCGCCCACTCTCTCGACAGGTTATAGTGCCCACACCACTGTTGCAAGGCTGCTACCACATTCGTCTCCCCTCACTCACGTAGCAAGTATCATGTCCGCTCCGAGTCTATGGGAGAAACGGTGAGCAGCTCTATCCCCGGTGGCATTCTCGCCGTACTGACAGACCGGTCTACAGTTTGATTATTGACTGTGTGGATGTTTACGCATGGGGAAAACGTGTTGGCGACCTCCATGCTGAGCACAAATCTCGGTTATTGGTATGGGTGCATCGGACTGGCGCAGGTGAGTACATCAGCGGTCCTGTCACACTTCTGTCTAATTGGGCGGGTAGTATGTCTCTCCGTCGTTTGTGACGACGTCGACGACGCACTTATAGTGGAGTTCAGTAAGCTCCGGGTCGGAACCGTTTGTCAGCGCATAGTAAGTCGATTGACCTATGTGCGCGGCTTGCGCTGACGTCACAGAGTAATCTTGCCCTCACGTATCGTAACGCTGTCGTCGGCCTCAACCTGGTCTTCCCAACCGCTCAGAGTTTAGAGAGCTTTTGGGATCTTACATCTAAGCTCCCCAAGGCGGACATCCCCTCTGTTCAACCGGGAGACCTGCAGTATATTGACGAAGAAGACGTTACCACGGCCTATCAGCGGTCTTTCCTTCGCACCCGCCCTCATCGGACGTGCGATTTCCTCTATGTTGACTTAGCCGCACATGAACACGCCCCGGCGTGTAGTCATGGCTCTACGTCGGCTGTGTTGGACAACCTCTCCGAGGGATACGAGTCCGTTGGAGGAAGCACATGGCTATACGATCGCGACTCAGACGACTCAGACGAACTCGTTGAAGATTTCGTCACCAACGTGTTTGAGTGGGGTTCACCTTCAGACGAAGAGTATTTTTCAGCCGAATCGTGCTTCGCCTCTGATTAACCAAATATATATTTGACTATCCGTCTACATAACAGTCTACCTTGTGTGAACGTCGCCCGCCTCACTACTGACTATGTGTCCAGGATACGTATGGTATGGCGCGGAGGGCTTGCGGATTACAGGGTACAGATGTGCGGCCTAGACATGAGAAATCGGAGAGCGCTATGTTAGGGATCACTCTGAGGACCGATCCGGCAGTCACAGCTGCGTCGACGTCCTCCCCGCATCGCCGTGCGAAACAACTGTCTATAATATGTTTTGAAAGGGCTTATCGCTTTGATCACAGGTGTACAAGCCCAGACCCACGTACCTCCTGACGGAGCTCGTTATCTACTACCGCCACTTTTGGGCACGAAAGGCTATGTTGTTTGACGGGGGGCTACGTACACGTGGTTGTTGGTCATCGAATGCAGACATCAGGTAGCTGTCGCACGGATAGAAGCTGCTGTTGCACTAACGTGGATGTGGACGCCCTGCCACGCGCCCCGCGCCATCGATAATTCTTCCTAGTATTTGCTATACCGAGGAGCACGTCCCCGATGATCACCTTGAGCAACGGACGTGCGACCACACGCACAATATCATTGCATCCTGCCAGTAGCCCACAGAATCGCTTAATGTTTAGATCACGACAAAGAAGCGGATGACTTTAAGCGTACATTCTCGTCCTGTGTCCAGATCGCTCTTCCACCGCATCAACCCGAGCTGTTGATATGTTCTACGACTCGGGCATCCCGTGAAAATAACGTGCACGTCGTGCGGCTGCGCCCAACGCCCGTGCCGCAAGTAGAGCCACGCCCTTAGCACAGATAGAGCGACAGGAGCGCTCTGATTGGTGCCTGCGATGGTGCCAACTTGGTGCCACGATGAAAGGCATGAACCCAGCGCGGACCTGTACAGACCTACATGCTGCGCGCGTGGGGCGTGTCAGCGACTCCGGGACAGGTACGCCGCGTGGGTGAAGCCTCGAGCCTTGTGACCTGTGCATGCATCACAACGGAGTTGTTTGAAGATTCGGGTAGCCATGTCACCCAGTACTAGTACTTCTAAAGCAAGTCGACCGTGTTGTCCTGATCGAGTGCTTGCCGAACGTGTACTCAGCAAGTTTGGGCGTTAATATTGTTGCGCTTACGTTTCTATAGCTGATAGAAGAGCACGAGCTTGTCCTCAAATATGTTGGATTGGCTAGCGCTTGGTGGAATCGCAGTGAGTAGCAACGCCGCGACGGTGCAGCGGCGAGAGTGAGAGAGTGAGAACTTTAGTCGCTCACTTGGCGCGCCGCGCCAGTAGGCGCTTCACTCGGCAGTTTCCGACGCGTAGGCTCCGGCGAAATAAGCTCAGAGACGTAGAACATTGCACGAGCCGGACTGTCCAAGCTCTTCCGTCATTCATCGACATCCCTCTCGAGTTGTCGCAGTCTCGTGCTCTTCTCCCACAGGTTACACTCAAATACTTCATTCGGTTCGCCGCTCGTTAACCGTATAGTGCTTACGTATCACCCACCACCTACTAGCCTGCCGTACGTTGTTCGTGATCGCCGATGCGGTCGCCGTGTGAGGGGACGGTTCCCGTTGCGATTCGCACACACCACAACCTATTACCATCGCACTGGTCTCCCCAAGGCCAGACGACGGAGCCCATCTCCAGAATGAAAATGGTTCTGCGGCCCCTCCGCGACATTAAAGTTCAGGCCCTTGAACGGTAAACTGCTTGAGCACGCGTCAGTCGTCACCTCTCGCGGTAGCTTTCACTTTGCGCTTGACTATATCCCCCTCTCTTCGCCCCCAGTGACCGCGTACCTTGGATGCCGCCAGGATGTCCATCTTCGATGCCATCATGTTCCCCGCCGACAACCGTCCACCTCACGTCGTCTCTCTCGTGACCAGCGCCGCACTCCCGTTCTCCGCATCCGCCGAGCCCTATCGCTGCGGGCGCATGCCGCACCCAGAGCTCTTCATGGACTATATTGCAGACCAGCTCGGGGCTCAGGCGTGGCAGTTTCATGTAGGTCTATTTTCTCACAATGTTACCCGGAGTGCATCACTTATAAGTTTGCCGCACCCGCTCACCGTGATCTCCCGTGGCACTCGTCTTGCAGCTCATAGAAGCCCTCGATGGCATGCTCCAGAAGTTACCGAAGCCCTACATCATTTTCTACCCCGTCGTGTCACGCGATGGAATGCCGTTCCCTGTAAACAAGGCTGTCCGCGAAATTCAGGGATACAACTTCGCGGAGGCCGGTGCATGGAAGGGCGACCTCGTCGTAGCAAAATACACAGACACCGAGTATTCCACAATGATTGACACTTCAATGGCGGATTTTCCAATCATCAAGAATTACCTTTCGACTCATCAAGTGTTCTTGTGAGAGGCAGGGTGCTTTCGATATCGTTCATGATCTGACTTCTGTTGCTGGTTTCAGGTGAAGGGTGTCGTTGCCGTGTCATGGCAGTCGCACTAGCTAATATACGGCTCTTGCTGATACAGAATAGCACTCGCGCGTGGGACTACGTAGGCACCTTTCTCCCCGCTTTTCTCCGTGGATAGCTATACTTACTCTACGCTTGGTATCGTCTATGACTTTCCGCAATACACGTCGTTGATCCCGCGCAGATGTCCGCTGGAAAGACGACGTAGCATCTCTCGCGAAGCTTGCATAAAGCGAACCAATGGGATGAAGCAAGGGCTTGGAGGCGGAATCTGCAAACGTCCAGCCACGCTGGATGAAAGCTTGGCAAGAGTATGGGTAGAATGAGGCGGTGCGCTGGTTCGTGAGGCAACATGTGGCCAATGTTTGGCCTAAGGATTGACAGAGTTATATTACTATGAGCCGCATAGTCTACTACCCATATCTACGTGGAAACCTTCGAGAACGAGAGTACGTGCGCTGTCAGCCATGACGCGCTGCAATTCGGAGTGCGCAGGCAGGAACGCAGGAACGCGGCGTGCGAATTGACAACAAATCCATGGATATCCAGCTGCAAGGATGACCTATTTGTCAAGATGCCAGGCGGTCATTCCGAGAGACTTATGTGCTTTCACTCTCCACACTAGTACTTCCAAGTTCCGAGCAGCGACGGGCCACGTGAGGCCGAGTCCCATTGCAATTGCAGCATCAAGACGGGAAGCAAGATTGTGCTTCCCCGCGCGACCAACCGCGAGCTTGCGCGCGCTGATGTACTTCTAATCGTCAAAATAGACAAGTGTGGCTGAGGGACGAAGGATGTTGAAGGCCGAGTTCGCAATGGCGGGAAGACAGTCGCGAGCGAGGGATGTAGGAGGAGACAGTCGCCCGAGCGACATCCGAGAACGGCAACGCGGTGCGTAGGGGCTTACCTACGAGGAGCGAGCGCGGATGGTTGAGGCTCGTCCTCACTCATCGTCGCCTCATGAGAATACAGTTTACGTTCGCGGATCCAACGTCTGCGAGACTAAGTCAGCTGACGACCGCCAACATCTCGCAGGTGACACGTACGCAGCATTCTCCAAGCGTCCGCAGGACTAATTCCGACGCGGCGGCGGGTGGAATGGAGGCACTAAACATTCACCAGTGGACGCGACATGCGACGCGTCCCGGCCATCGCGAGCGAGCGCTTCTCGATTAGACTTGAGTGAACCGAGTTCAAACTCAATGCCCGATGGCGGCCTGTTTGTTGTTCTGTCATACATCATTCCTATGCGAGACATCACAAGATATGCTATCTTACCGCTAGGCGGTGCGAATACCGCTGCCGCAGCTGAAGGAGAACAAGCAATGACCACCGGCAAAATACCCGTACATTCTGTCAGGTGGTTAGACGAGCCACGAAGGCATTCAGAGGATCAGTACAAAAACATACCATCTTCAGTGAGGGGGGGTCCACCTCGTCGAAAACGGCGAGTACGCCGCCTTCAAGTGCCTGGAACTCGTCGCCCAGGTGATCAATCTCCATCACATAGCTCGAGGCCCGGATTCGCGGTATACTGCGGCCAATATGTTAGTCGCTATGGGCCGCTTCGAGCATTACACCGGACTTACACTTCCCGATGTTGGTTAGCCAACAACATCTGCACGCGGATCCTCTCGCGTACTGTCTACAAGATGGTACATCTTTCGGCATGCTAAGTGAAGAACAAATACGCCCTTGCTTTGACTGGCTTATCACCAAGTGTTTGTGCACTTGTGCCTCCCATTGCCGCCATGACGCTCGACTGCCTCTTCTTCAGCTCAGTAGCCGCGCCGGGGCCGTCGCTTGCTGCCAAGATGCCGCGATCTAGACTGATAATATGGGGAATGTGAAAGTGATTCCTCGCCCCCCGCCGATACTCTATGTGATAGGTATGATACGCCTGAAAATGTATCAAGGCACACACCAGGGACAACTCGGCGTGACGTACATGGCACACTCAGGTCCAGATTGGTGAATTTCTCCAGATACAGGCCCGTAGGGATGTCCCAGGCGCATACACCTGCACCCAATCATGTAGAGGAACACGCCTACCAGCCCCTCCAATCAGTCTAAGCAACAAGTTGTGACTCATTGCAGAGGCGGGAAAGACCTCGTACATTTCGTACAAGCCATACCTATGTACATATTGCGAAAAACATACACAGTGATAAGAGAGCTCACCACATGTATAGGTTGTGATCTGTACAGACACAACACAGCAGCGGATAGCATCACATAGGCCGCTCAGATACACGCTGCCGCAGGACCTAGGAGCGTCGGGGAGGGAGACCACAACTGAAACATAGGCCGTGTCGTAGACTGCGTGCGGGGTGTCGACGAAGGGATGAGCGCCGCGCACGGAAAAGGGCAGCGAACTACGACGCACCTGAGGTGATGCTTCCATGTCCTCGATCGAGCGTGCCGTCATTGCGATATCGACG
>MNAD01000891.1:0-16704 GCA_001895945.1 Trametes pubescens
CGCCGGAAACTCGGCAGGGCTCTCACTGCGCGCGCCGTGTGCATTGAGGGCACCTCGACAAGAACCTCGCTGTCCAAGCTGCCGCCTCGGGCGATCGAGCCGAGGTTCGATTCGGCGCCGGTCGCGACGGGTGTGTAGCTCTGGCCGAGGCGAGACTGACGACCGCCTTGGTCGTCGCGGTCAGGAGAAAGAAGACGCTCCCGGACACTCGGCGAACGGCGAATGCACGCAGCAAGAGAACCGGTGGGTCTGTTGGAGTTCATGGGGGGCGAGGTCGATGGTGCTGTTGAGAGTACTGTGTATGAGAGAGAGGAAGGGTGTTGGGGGAGGGGAGGGGGATTGGGACGCCTTTAGTGGGATTCGGAGGAACGTCGCAGAGCCGGGAGTGGCACCTTCCCTTCTAACGCGTCCGGAACGCGACTTGCAACGCGTCGTGGTGCATCGGCCAGCACGCCCTACTCCGCCCTGTTGACTACCGCACTCTTGGTCCTCGCTGTGATCGGGATCTGCAACGGAGATTCCCTGCTCCTTCTGTGAGCGTGCCTAATCCTCATGCTGTTCCCTAGATGACAGAAGAGGTACCGAGGGTCAGGAAATCTGGCAGTCTACAGCTCACTCAGTGAATCTTATCGAGTGGCACAGTGGGCTGGCACGGCGTACCCGGGATTCCCCTGCGACTACTGACACGACTTTGCCTGGAGGATGTGTGATCGGGGATGCTTTGTTGCTACGCCGATGCCCGCCAATGCCTAAAATGCTGAAGTAGTCCTGAGCAAAAACGATGGCGCGACTCGGGCGGAGATGCGGCGCGGGACTCAGGCGGGGACGTGGGGCGGAATGGAGTTGGCGTGCACTGCGACAATCATCCTGTCTACACACGACGTAGTCTCGTAGACGGGGGGCGCGAGAGCAAGTGATGAGCTCGCAGGCGCTGACCTAGAACGGAGAGCACACGGTTAGCTAGTTCGTGTACCCCGAGAAGCGGCGGAGGAGCGGCAGTCACCAACATGAGGCATGCGTCGAAGGAGCGTGCCCCGATGACCCGCCACGCTTCGTGCTTCATACGCGCGGCCGTTGTAGAGGTTGACGCGCGCCGGACGTGTCGACGCGACACGTCGAGACACGTTTATTCGCTGCCGAGAGGATAAATGCAGCACGACCCGAGTACTATGTCGTAGGAGAGAGAGAATGTGGCACTGCAGGACAGTGGGCAGCGTGGCAGTCCCGTATTGAGAGTCGCATCGGACCAATGCGTACGTCGGGGACCAATCGCAATTGATCGAGAGCGAGAAAATGCAATAAAATCCTGAGAAGTATATCACGCGTCGTCACAGAAATCGCGCGCAACTGCACCCGGACTAGCCCGGACACCCGGACTCGGGTGACAACTCGTGACATTAAGGTCACATATCACCATATTTGGAGCTCTCATCCCTTTCCCGTGTAACGTCCGCCTTCGGGTTGTTGGTCCGTTGACCATAACCCCAATAGAATATTCTCGCGCTGCAGACGCCGAGTCCTGCGTCCGTCACTCTCCTCCGCACCTCCGACTGGCACAGCGGAATCTCTTTGTCTCCCTCGCGCTCGCTCATCTCGCGTGTATATCATGTTCTCCCCTAGCTCCCCGCGTGCTTCCTTACCTCCTTCCCCTCGACCGCCCCTGCTTTGCTTTGCTCTCTTACCACCCTGCTCCGGCGACGATGTCTCCGCCCAACTACTTTCTACAGGAGCGTACGTTCTATTTACCCTTCCTCTATGTGTCTGCTAATGTCTGAGGGCCCACGACAGGCTTGCAGGAACTCTTTAGTGAGGCCATTAAGGCCAACAAAGAGTCCGTCGACTATCGGGACCTTATTAAGCGCAGTTCGCTCCTTTCACTGCCTGTCTCCGTGATGCTAGCTGAGCGATGCATATTCTCCAGTCCGCGGCAAGATCCTGAGAAGCACTGCTCGCACTTCTTCGCCGTTTCGCAGAGCTCTTCGTGGTATCATCGTCGAAGAGGTACGTGATTTAGTTATTGTCCCGCAGACTTTGCTCAGTTATCGTTTGTAAGGCCTTTCTGGGCCGAATCATCATCGACACTCAGCATCAGCCTCCTCGGTTGCGCATCACACCGGCTGGTATGGCGTTGTGCGTCTTTCATTATGTCTTCCCTTCCCGTTATATTCACTTCATATCTTTCAGCTTCACCTCATTTTCTCCATCAAATGCTCGCCCGCGCCGTGCCGGCGGGAAGCCTTCCAGGTCGGAGGGACCTTTTCGCAAAGAGGTGCGTGTCTTCCTCTCCTTGCCCTTCCATGTATTTATCATCAACAGGCTGTCGACGAATATGTTCACCTCGCAGGTCTCTTGAAGGCCGTCATCGCGAATCTGGCTGATCGCAACATGGGCCCTTTCACCGATGCCAAGTCCATCGAGCGGCTTCCGGACACGGTGAGTTGAAATATGTTGTTGGTGCCAAAGCAAGCCCTGATGTCATGGTGCGCTCCCCGCTCAGATTCGCTCTCATCTGGAGTCAGAGCAAATGTTGCGCGGCGAGGTACGTGATGCGTCCTATATGTGCACTCCACGCAGTAACGTCGCGGTCATCCAGAATAATGATCTCATTCATAACCTCAATGACGTCAGCTGGGAGGTGGTGCAGCGTCGAGGTCGTCTCGGAATGTAGAATCGAGCTGCTTGTCGTCTGTACCTGTACATTAGACTTATCGGACTGTGCTCGTGTGAAGATATGTCGTTCGTATTTTGAGCGACACGGTCTGCTATGCTGTAAGATGACGATCCTGCATGGCCAGGCGTTAAGTTGCCATTTGACCGAGTCGTGGTCCCTGATCACGTGTGTGCAACGTGTAGAGCCGCCGCGTCCATGTCAGGGTGGGACCCAATTGGCCCTTTCACCTGTCGCGAACAACTACCAAATTTCAAAGCTTCGCCGTTCACCCCTCGCTCTCTACCATAATGTCTGACTTTCGCCTCTCTGCGTATCTACACGTACGGACCCTCAAAAACGGCCACAGCGACACCGTCAATTATCTCGCATTTTCGCCGAATGGGGCGTATCTCGCGAGCGGGGGAGAAGACCACGCCGTGATCATCTGGAACGCGCAACAAGGCGACTTGCTATTCAGGCTCGTCTTCAAGAGCGCGGTGGACGTTGTGATATGGCACCCGGTCCACCCCGATACAATCATCCTGGGTTGTGCCAGCGGCAGCCTGCAGCAAGTTCACAACTTCTCTTTGGTATGTCCGATGACTAGTTTGTCGAGTAGCGTTCTAACCATCAATAGCTGCACAGCGAACAGTACGAAATCCAGCTAGGAGCGCGGAGTACCGTCCATTGTCTCGACTATGACGCAGCGTCGAGTCAACTGGCGATAGGTATGGGTGATCAGGTCCACATAACTAGGGAACGAAGCCCAAGTTGAGTTGATTTTCTTGTAACATTGATCCGTATTCTCAGCGAATACGACGGTCCAGATTTCTACGTCGGAAACCTGGTCCTTCCGTCCCCAGGAGACCCCGTTCAAGTGAGCGAATTCGTCGAACAGCGAGAGCGTGCCGTTGCGGTACATTTCCATAAAGACGGCGCGGCCTTAATCGTTTCCTACATGGCACACGGGATCATGTCAGCTTTCATCGCGTACATGACGCCTTCTACGAATTGATATCGCCCTTTACAGCTGTTGGGACACGTCGACGCGTGCGCGACTATGGAGTATAAGTCCACCTCACGGAAAAACAAACATGTAGTCGTCATATTCATTCACAAGAACCCGTTGCTGATTCAGATCTTTCCAGAGGGGGTACGGCCCTTAGTCCAGACCATCGACGTATTGTCGTCTACAATCTCATCGACGGCCTGGATGTCTACGCGCTGCCACCCCAGAAGAAGGCTAAAGTCAAGATGTCCTTCAAGCTCGATGCGAAGCCGCGTCAACGGCACAAGATGCAGGTTACGTATGTTAACAGAGGGCATGGCGTAGTGTGCGGGACGACTACTGGCAAGATCTCCATCTGGGAGACGCACACAGGCGAGGTAGCACAGCATCTTCCCCATGACGGTGGGTCATTATCTGCCTAGTTAGACCTCCATATTGACCTCCCCGGTAACCTATAGAGGATGTTGTGCAAGCCATCTGCGTAAGATAGTGCGACTTGAGGCTTCGTAGTTTTGCTGACCCACCATCAGGCTACCATTGTGGACAGCACCAGCTGGATCGCAACGGCGCCTGCATGCCGTGGTCAAGAAACGTATATCAAGATATGGCGGGCAAAGATCGGTACGAAGTTTATATATACACGTTCAATTTATCCCTTCAGCTGACATGATTCAACCAGCGCACGAGGACAACGAGGACCGCAAGGAATCCGTCATCGACCTCGTTCATGCCGTCGCCGTATGTTCTGATGCTCACTTACCCCTCTGCGAACTCAAAACTCCTCTATAGCGCTCCAATCGCTTCAAACGATCGTGGAAGTTCATCCTCGAGTTACTCTATATTGCCCTTTGCACAACGGGTTGCGCGATCGTGGGGTGGGTATGCTACCAAGTACCTTGGTCTGTTGTGTGGGAAGCGCTCGCCGCCGGGGTGCGTACCTTTCAACATGAGGTTCAGACATTGGCGGACACTCATAGTACACATTAGTGTGGCCAGGCATATGTTTCCTCGAAGGAATACGTCGCGCTATGCGGATCCTGGCTGTACGTCGGCGGCGTCCAGGTGGCCGATCTGGCATGCTTCATCGCATCGGCGTTGGAGGAATGGCTTCGACACATTCTGCGCAAGTTTCTCTTGCACCTCATCCCCGAGCTGGGCGAGAACATCCGCCACGGAGCCGCTGACGTGCCCAATGGTGATCTGTGATGCATACTGCACTTGCGCTAGCGGCTTCTCTGCCCCTGCCCCCGACGATCATCTTCTCTATTGCTCGGATGTCATGCCATGTATAACAACGCTGTCTGATGATGTGTAGAATTGTACTCCCCGACAAGAATGTGTTCCGATTACCATGAGCCATGGACGCCTCGGATTGTAACCCGCAAGTTGCATTTGAAGTTCGCCGGCGTGGTATTGCTCACATACGATGTATCTCAGGTGCACGAGTTCGAAGCGGCATGAAAGACACACGTGTCCACCAGCTGTCTCATGCCTTCCAAATCCACGAGGCCGTGCACGGTCCTCCGGATTCTTCGCCGATTCCCGAGTGGCACCAAGCGCACTCGCTATATTCAAACACTCGCGTTTCGTTCCCCCGGCGCATCCTGTCTCCCCCCATCTCATTGCGCATCTACAGCGTTTCCCGTGCAGATTCCAGCCTTTCTTCAAATCCAGAATGGCGTCAAGCAACGACAATAACGATGTCCCTCGGTTTCAAGCAAGCTCCCCCTTTCTCAGTGCGTACACGTGCAAGTCGCCTTTGTCTGTCCTGAACGTCCGTCTCGGGTCAGATACACTCTTGAATCAGGATCCGTACCTGGGACAGGCCAATAACCAAAGCACTACACCTACAGGTACCCCGGCTGGTCGGTTTCTCAACTCCCTTGATGCCTGGTATATACTTAACCGAAAATCTAGCAGGGTCAGCTAGACAGGGCGGCCAGTTCCATCGCCAGGGCAATGCTCTATACGGGCAGGTACAACCTTTCGTTGCCCCGGAGAGGTGAGTCGATGCCGCACCTCTGGTACATAGGCCGATTGTGACGTTTTCTAGGATTCTGTCGGCAGTCAAAAGGAAGCCCGCCCCGCCATCCGACCCCGAAGAGGATCACGACATGCAGGGGAAGGACGTTCCTACTATCTTCAAACGCGTCCGCCGCTTCTCTCAAGACGGATCCCTCCAGGAAGACGGAGCCTCTGGCCAGGCCCAGTTCATCCCCATGCATCCCAACATATTCGTTCTCGACACTCGCGGCCTCCACCCCGGGATCGACCCTTCTGTTAGTTTCGCCCAGTTCTCCGCTGGGCCCGACCCCGGAAGCCCTTTCAACAGGGACTTCGGCGGCGCCGGGCCTTCGAGAGCACTTGAGAATGGGGCGCGCTTCAGCAGCGGCGCCGCCGGACCTTCCAATGTCAGCGCCGCCGGGCCTTCGAGAGCACTGGATAACGGTGCGCGCTTAAGCAGCGGCTCCGCCGGACCTTCCAATGCGAGTCGGACCAATTCCGCACGGCCGTCCCAACCCAACCCTAACATCAATATCCAAGCAGACGCGGGGGGACGCGGCGGCGGAGAACCCCCGGTACGGAACCCTCCGCGAGGAACAGTCGTCGTCGACGACGAAGACGACGACGACGAAGGCGGGAGGGACGCAGTCATAGAAGAGTTCCTCGAGTTCGAGGACGGACCGACTGACAATGGAGACGACGAAGGTTGCGGATCAATGCCTCAGGCGCGAGATTCAGGCAAGCGTCGCGCTGATGCGCCACGCTCTGGTCGCCAGGGCTGGTCGCGCGAGCGGGCTGATCCACGGTGGTCGGTGAGTTCATCGCTGCTCGGGTACAATCATTCGCTCTTGCTCAAGCATTAATATTGTAGACCTTCGCGACGCAGTCCGAAGTTGGTCATATCAAGCATGACCTGCACCAGATGAACTTCAATATCTCTCGGCTTGTTACGTTGGTCGACCAGCAAACCCAGTTCTTCTCCACTCTTCAGGCTCGAGGCTTCTTCGAGCGTTCCGCCCCTCAAGGCCGTGGAGGCTCTCCTCCAAGGTCCAGTCCGCCTGCGGATATGGACGTTGACCCCCCTCCGTTCTCCTCTATTCCTCGTCGCACTCGCCGGGGTCGTACCAAGGAGAAGAAACAGAAGGGACTCCCTATCGCGCGCGATGACGCCGACGTCATCCTTGCTGTATGTCCTGACTTCATTCTGTGCGACGTGCTACCGCTCACATCTGGGTGTCTGTAGAATAACATCCGCGATGTCGCTCGCGTACTGATGGGGCGTAAGAACGCCAAATCTCCCCTCACTGCCGAAATGCTCCCGGATCGCGAGGAGGTGAACGCATACAACCGGAGCCGGGACGGTCCTGCTTGCACTGTCGACAATTTCCGTCCGGATCTGCTAACCAAACCGAGCACCGTGTGGAACCAGTCCGTGATAGAGGTCTTCATCGAACACTTCATGACCAAGTATCCCGCCGCGGACGAGACCCGCGTCGAGGAGCTCTTCACTGGTCACCTCAAGTACCTCTGCGATAAGTGGGACACGCACTTGAAAGCCCCCGAAACACAACGGGAGCTCCAGAAGCTCGCAAACAGGACGGAGCGTCAACGGAATGTAAGCATGCATGCACGTCTTTATAGGCGGAAGTTGCTCATTTCCTCGGAAAGCTCTACTATCGCCGCCTGTCCGTCGCGGAGGTCTATGGACCGCTGCGACGTCACATCCCGATGCTCATGAAGCTCGGCGCACATGGCATGAGCTCAGATGAATCCGATCACGTTCAGGGCGTCGTCCAGTACGGAGTTCTCATCAAGGAATGGCGGAGCCCGGCGATCACGAAATGGCTCCGCGTCTTCGACTCCATGTACCGACGCCTTCGCCTCAACGATGCGAACTTCAGCACACCGGGGTCGCATGCTCACAAGCGCCTATGCTCGACCAAGACATCGTCGCGCCGTCCTCCTGTGCATGATCTACCTCGTAACGCGTACGAGGCGACCTGGCTTGGCGCTCTCAACCCCTACGATAGGAAGCAACTCGGTGTCCTCGAGTACGACTACGAGTTCACGCATGACCCTGAGATCGTGAAGTACGTTTCTCCACTTCGTCGCGCCTTCTGTCACTGATGGTCTCGTGACAGGATGGCGGAGGATTACAACGGCCAGCATAACAAGCTGGGAGTGTATGCCTAGTATGGTTCACCCTCATACTTGCGCATACCTCTGCCGTCATAGTCGTCGTGCTCTCATCGTTCCATGCGACACAACCCAAACCGCCTAGTCTCAATCCCGCATTATTTCGCGCCCGGCATTTGTATACTGCTATTGGTTTATCATTTCCACCTCTACGTTTCGATCCGCTGTTTCAGAATGCGCGTGCACCACACTCCTTGACTTGACATTGGTCGGACAACATATGTTCGTCTGTAACACCACACTCCTTTGCTCTTGTATCTCATACCAGTTTAGTGCTCAAAGCAGTGCAATCTACACTCCTTTTTGAATAGTACGCGGGGTGTACACATACTTCGTTGAACATGCGATTAGTACGCGAGCGAGCTATCGACGCGCTGTTCAGTAGCCTCGTGCACTACATAAGCGCCAACTGTGCCCAAAGCGGCAGCCGATTGGCGCGCGATACTTCCATTTTGGGCGACGCAGTCTCCTCCCGTCTTCACATCACAAAGCTACCTCCAGCGATTGTCATGCTCAACCTGGACATCGATTTCATTCTTTCTTGTCGTCTCGTCTCTTCCCAATGCATCTTTGTCTAGAATCGCGGCATTCAGGTTGTATAAAGTCGTAGGTCGCTGTCGCAATGTTGTGCGCCCTCGCCGTTCTCGCATCTGCTTCACAGCGCTGACCCTCCTCCTTCACGAAGACGCCATGATTGAACCCGAACACCCCGTCACGATTTATATGAAGGAGACCCCATTCCCTGCAGTCTTGCTCGCCAGCGATGAGGGAATGCCGTTGAAGCCATGGTCCGTGATACTCCATTATCGCCATCTGCGGCAGCACCAGCGCATCATTCAAGGGTCAGTGGCAGCCTCCACACCTTTCGTGCATATCTCACCGATACTTCTTAATCATATAGCCTACCTGCCAACGGTCTTCAAGGTGCGAGACACACTCGCGGCGTCTCGGTACCTCCCCAGGACGCCGATGTAAGCTATCCGCCATACTACGGCTGTAACACCTCTGACTCCTCCTTGAAAAATCGCAGTCAGGGCCTTCCACAGGCCTTGTCAGCACCGAATTCGGTGCCACTCTCACACACGTCTCACCCGGTTCATCGCCGCAGCACATCGAATCAACCAACGTCTCTACGGGCTCGGCCACCGCTGGGCACGCCCTCTCCCCTACAGTCCCACACACCGTTATCCTTCCTCCAGCGGCGGGCACATCCTCTCCGGTTGCCCCTCCCGCCCTGAATGCCAACCTCCCCTCGTCGCATCAGAACAAGCCCGCGCCGGCCGCAACATCGCCGTCGTAAGCCGCTAGTCATCCCTATCCAGTCCTCCGCTGATGAAGCTGATGATACAAATTGTAGGAACGCCCCACGGATGGGTATAAGCCGCTTCGCGCGTAACATCCGCAGTCGAGGTGAAAAGACGGTCTGGTACGCATCATCCGGCAGTGACCTCCTTCCGGTTCCTCCAACTCTTCCCCACGCTTGCATGTGTGATCTCTACGTGCACACTAGCACGGGAGGCGCAATACAGGCCTGGATTGCTGTCGACAACCTTCAGTGGATGTCGGTCGACCTAGAGCACCCTCACCCCTACCTGAAAGGATATGTGCTGAACTTCTGCGCTAACGGAGAGCCGTCGTGGGTCAAGAAGGATACTGTGCGCACTTACAAAGGTCGCATGAAGAAGCGCGAACGAAAACCGCAGCAGGACAAGTCCTCCGGGCCCTCCTCTGGACCGTTGTCGACTCCGAGTAAGTGAAACTTGTCATCAAAGCACTCGTCGCTCATTACGGCGTATATTAGCTGCTTGAAAGTATCATCTCCAACTCGCGACCCCTAGACTTGATCTGTACTTTTCGCACATCGCCGTCCGTGTGTATCGTGTATCTTAGCGCGCTCTCCGTCTAATAAACATCCCGTATACTCGCCTCATGCTGTCCTCTCAGAGCCTGCATGTTTCATCCCTCTGCCGATCTAGTAGTTCCAGGTCCCTCCTCACTGGCCATGAATGCTACAAAACCGTAAGCTCACGCGCTGCATGCAAGGAGCCCGGGCGATGTTTCGCGATGAACAGAAGAGAGGATGGAATGTGCAGACGATCTCGTGTTAGTTGGGAGAGGATTCGGAAGGCTGAGTGCGCCGAGCGTCTGTCTTGCGGGCGCTTCGCTTTCTGGTGCATTGCGTCCCTTGCTCAGTCTCCACTCGCTCACTCGCGCTGTCCGCGGCTCGCTTCTCGCCCCGTCGACACCCTCTGCAATGGAATGCGCTCGTCTCGCTTCATTTGGTGCTCGTCCACGCCTGCACCGCCTGTGTCTTGCCCCGCCCTCTCATCTCCTCCGCTTCTCTCGTCTGCCCTCCATCCCCTCCGTGCTACTTCATCAGGCAGCGTTAGAGTCCCTCTCGCAGGCTTGCCGCCGCACCAATCATCCGCGCAAACGGATGCGCTCACGGCAAGATAATCCATCTCGTTCTTATGGCCATAATTCTGCGGGAACTCGCCATACACTCCTCATTTACTCAGCATACGGTGTTCTAGACGGCACCGCCGCCGCGAGCACGAAGACGCTGCGTGACGCCCTCCTCCGTCCACTGCCACCGTGTACCTCCCGTCCTCGCGATGTACCAACATATCTGATGGCTGAGTATCTATGCAGGACGGTTGGTAGTCATCTATCGTAGCTGCTGGTGCGTTGCCAGCCCGTTCCCACGCGAATTGCTCTCACAATTATAGCTCTATGTGTACCCGCCCTCAAGGACGCTTCGCCCCGCCTGCGCTCATCCATGCCCCTCTCTCGGACACCAATATATCACACAGAGGGCTGCATAGACGACACCTGTTGACTCGCGAAGCTGCCGCGCACGAACTGCGCACGGTACGCCTCTTGCAATGCACGGACTGTTCCGTCGACTCCCGATCGCCTCCCCACAGTTTTCCGAAACCGGACGATTAGGTGTAGATTGTCCCTATCCCATAGTATGTGTATTCCTAGCGCGTGTCGACTCGAACTGCCTTGACAAATCTGCGATTATAGGTCGCCTGCCCGTCAGAATTCGTGTGCACCACACCAAACGGCCCTGCCGCTCTCCAGCGTCCGCGTGTCCCACGCTCATGACGGGTTCGATCGTTTGCGACAACGCTGAGCGACCGCGCATCCCACGATGAGATGAATCGGTTCATTGCGCAGACAGCACACCCCGCGGCCCCGTTGCGAATCCTGGCTCCTCTTGGGATATATGGCAGCGAGCATATTCCGTTCTCGCGTTCGGTACGTTTCTAACTTCTGCGCACGCGAACTACGCTGACAACGTCGCATTTTCAGGCGCCTATGCCCGCCGACTCTGACAACGTCGCGCTTCGCATGCCAACGGCGTCTCTCTGATCTTTATAGTCAGGACTGTGGGCGCTATGCATCAGGACGTACGCGTAGCCCGCTCTGCGCTGAGGTCTGAGCCGAAAGATCAAAGGTCGTGTCGGCCAGTTTCATGGGCTGGCCACCTCGACGAAATCACGATCCCGCGCACGCCACCCCGTGTACCTCAAGCCCTACCGCCCGGCTAAGCGAATCGCAGAAATCCAGCTTCGAGTGAGCAGGATGTGCTCTCCCAGCTGGCATGCATGCGAACTGCGCCGCCGCGTCGTTTCCTGAGGCGGCCCAGGCCAGATTTGGTAGTGCCGACCACTTCGTGCGCGCACGCCGCACCGTGGGCCTCCCACTTAACGGCAGAGTCAATGTACCAGGCCTCACGTGCCCCTCACGTCTCGTCGCGATCCGAGGAGAAGTCGATCACGTCGGCTCGACCGTTTTCATGGGTCGCCGTCGTTGCTCCCTGACGCCGCGCCTCTCGCCGCCATACGAGGAACGGCACGCTGTACGCACTGGGGAGTATCTACGGTGCGATCCGACTCGATCGCGTCACTTTTGACTGACATCATGGGCGGTCGCAGCACGATCTCGACTGCTTCACGCCCAGCTCGCCTCTCACGGCCACCAAACTCGAAGTGTGCACTCGCGGACGCACCCGTCGCGGCTCCAGCGGCATGCGAAGACGGACAATCCCCTCGTGGCACGGCAGCGCTGCAGGACTACGATGGATGCGCTGCGTTCCGCTCACGCCTGCGCCCGCCGACGTGTCGTCCACTTTGCGCACCGACAGTGCATCCCAAGCCCCCGAAAGCGAAACGGCGGGCCGTATGTGTAGGACGCACACACCATCCGCGCTGTGCCGCGATCCGTGCAGAAAAGCTCCGCCCCACCGCTCGGCATCGCGCAGCACTGAACGCCTGCCCTCAGCGCACATGAGGTGCGTTCCCCGCCCGCACTCGTGCGAACTGCGTCGACAATCTCGGCTTCTCAAGCGGCCTGCACCAGATTTAACAGCGCCGACACTTTCGCGCGCACACACCGCGTCAGCCTCCCACAACGCAAAGGCGGTGTCTACGCACCAGGTTGCCCATGTCCTTCGCATCTTGTCGCGATCCGCGGAGGAAGCATTCTTGCCCGATTTCATGAATCGATCGACCGCGAAGCGTCGGAATCGCGTGTCCCGCGCCCGTCCCAAGTCTGGGAGCCCCGCCGCCTCGCAGGTGCACTCCGCTGCACCTGAGGTTCCGACTCCGCTGCTCGGAGGCATGTCCGGGGACGTTGCATCTCGGCGACGCGATGGCGAGGAAGCCGAGAGCGCCCAGACCCGACGACCGCAACAGGACCTCAATGTCGCGCCCCGACCCCGCGTCTGTGGGCTTTGAAACTTGGGTGGTAGAGTGTATGCACCAGGGGCATGTGCCCCCCGCAATTCAGCACGATCCGAGGAGGTCGACCCTAGGTCGTCTAGACCGACTTCATAGGTTCGAAGATGACCAAAGTTACGAAAATGCGCGTGGCGCCACCGTCCCGCGCCTATGAACCGTGCCACTCGGCGGGTACATCCACCCGCGCCCCCTCAACAGTCTCCGCTGCATACGAGGGCTCACTCCGTCCGTGCTCCGCCATGTGACGGTGGACAGTTCTGGACCAGCGCCTAATATGATCGACATTCGATGGACTTCGCGAGCGCGCACAATGTACCGTTGGCTTCTAAGAACTGGACAGCAGGTTCCCTGGACTGTGGAGCACGTTCCATGCAGCTTAGGGCGCGATTGGAGGAAATGAAATAAAACAGGTGGGCGGTGACCGATCTCACGAGCCCGGTATATGCACATGCGCGTGCCACCACGATTTGGAGCCGAGCTGCTCGCCAAATGCGCTCACGGGTACGTGCGGCATTTGTCGTGGCGGCACCTGTTCGGCCGGCGGCGCTCAATCTAGCCGACGTGGAATTGGACTATGCGCGCGGACGGCTCAGCACAGGCTCTTGTGGACTGAGCGGCGGGCTCTGCGAACTGGGATGCACATATATGTAGAGCCGCGGCGCGATTCGAGTGGATGCGAGATTGAGCTCAGCTCGGTAGATCTCATGGGCCTGACCACGAATGCGCTCGTACCGTCCTCCCCCCGGTCGTGCGTCCTAGCGCCGTTCCGCTCTTGGGGCGCGCTCGCGGACATATCCTCCGCAATCAGTGTCACGGAGGAGTGTGCCAGAGGACTGGCAGACGAGATATCGAGCGGTGGGACGCCTCTAGCGCAGACCCCACCGGCAATGGCGTCCCTTCTATCGAAGTCGACGCCGCGCGAACACATACGCGGAAGAAGATAAGACGTACGTACACTTCTCTCCTCGCGGGACGCTCACAACGCACAGTCAACTTGCACAGCGCCCCTCGTACAGCCTCGATCACGACCGTACGTCGTTCCCGTCCGCCAACGATACAAGTACGCTCCCAGACGCCACGCCGCAAGAGCACATAGGCGCTTAGTGAACTGGGTCGGCATAGGATATTCAGATTTTATGACATGATTGACGTTCACAATACGACTAGGCGAACACGACCATTCGTGCATAAGAAACTTCATGACAAAACTGAGAGAATACATCGTGGTCCTAGCATCTCATACATAGGCCATTCGGCCCCTTCGACAGCTTACTGGTCGGCCACCGCCCTTGACGGGCCCGCTACAAGCGCTGGAGCAGCGGCAAAAGCGCCGACCGTTGGATTGGCGGCGTCGACGAGGCCGGAGCCTGTGGCGGGGGCCAGACCGGCAGCCGGTCCGAGTGCCATGGCCGCGGTGGTGGCGGCGGGGGGAGTGTCATCGGCGGCGGCATCCCCAGGGACGGCAACAGGTGCAGCAGCGAAGGCGTTCAAGGCTCGGAGTTGACCCCGCTCCATATTCAATTCGAGCTGCAAGTCGGTATTCTGGGTGCGACATGAGTGCGAAGTATTGTTTGCGTGTACGGATGCATACCTGGGCTTCGAGAAAATCCAGATCGTTGGAGAGTGTCTTGGTCTAGAGAGTTGTGAGCAAGAATGCAATTCGCTACCGTGAGTCGGACTCACTGCGTCCGGCAACACATCCAATTCCTTGGGCATACTGGGGCGAAACTCGAGGAAGACGTCCTGGATTCTGTCGAGGACGCGGAAGAAGAACACAGACTGCTTTTGAAGCTGATTAGACACGTTAGTACGAGCCTCCTCAGCTGAAGCAATTGACTTGCCTGACGGATATTCATGTACTTCAAGCGGGGGTGCTTTCGATCGTACAAAGGATAGATGCCCCATGCCTTGTAGCTGGGATAGAAGTGAGCTTCCTGGAACAATTCCTGCTCGTCAAAGAACGGGACGTACTAGTCTTTTCCGGACGCAGTGAGGGCGATGAGCGGAGACTCGGGAGGATCCTCCACGCGCACTCGGTTGGCGTGCACCTGAGGGCAAGCGAGCGAGGGCATAATGGGCTTGACTAGGCGTAACTAGCTGCGATGTTGCTCACCTCTCGTTCAATGGCACGTTCCACATACTCGCGATACCGCGGACCATACATCACACCCTTCTGCAAGAACTGACCGCGCACTAGAAGAATATGCAAGGTTAGACACACCCGTGTACTATATTGAAGACGTGCCTCTGTAGACAAGGTCCTCGGCGATGATAGTGTCTTTATCTTGCTTTGCAAGAGCGCTGAGAACGATCTGAACGCCTGTAAACAGGTTAGTCAAATGGGGGAGCGCAAAGCCAGCAGAAGGACCGACGAGTATGGTACGTGGGCGGGGACATCGTCGCCGGAGCAGGGTGGTAAGAGAGCGAAGCAAAGCAGGGGCGGTCGAGGGGAAGGAGGTAAGGAAGCACGCGGGGAGCTAGGGGAGAACATGATATACACGCGAGATGAGCGAGCGCGAGGGAGACAAAGAGATTCCGCTGTGCCAGTCGGAGGTGCGGAGGAGAGTGACGGACGCAGGACTCGGCGTCTGCAGCGCGAGAATATTCTATTGGGGTTATGGTCAACGGACCAACAACCCGAAGGCGGACGTTACACGGGAAAGGGATGAGAGCTCCAAATATGGTGATATGTGACCTTAATGTCACGAGTTGTCACCCGAGTCCGGGTGTCCGGGCTAGTCCGGGTGCAGTTGCGCGCGATTTCTGTGACGACGCGTGATATACTTCTCAGGATTTTATTGCATTTTCTCGCTCTCGATCAATTGCGATTGGTCCCCGACGTACGCATTGGTCCGATGCGACTCTCAATACGGGACTGCCACGCTGCCCACTGTCCTGCAGTGCCACATTCTCTCTCTCCTACGACATAGTACTCGGGTCGTGCTGCATTTATCCTCTCGGCAGCGAATAAACGTGTCTCGACGTGTCGCGTCGACACGTCCGGCGCGCGTCAACCTCTACAACGGCCGCGCGTATGAAGCACGAAGCGTGGCGGGTCATCGGGGCACGCTCCTTCGACGCATGCCTCATGTTGGTGACTGCCGCTCCTCCGCCGCTTCTCGGGGTACACGAACTAGCTAACCGTGTGCTCTCCGTTCTAGGTCAGCGCCTGCGAGCTCATCACTTGCTCTCGCGCCCCCCGTCTACGAGACTACGTCGTGTGTAGACAGGATGATTGTCGCAGTGCACGCCAACTCCATTCCGCCCCACGTCCCCGCCTGAGTCCCGCGCCGCATCTCCGCCCGAGTCGCGCCATCGTTTTTGCTCAGGACTACTTCAGCATTTTAGGCATTGGCGGGCATCGGCGTAGCAACAAAGCATCCCCGATCACACATCCTCCAGGCAAAGTCGTGTCAGTAGTCGCAGGGGAATCCCGGGTACGCCGTGCCAGCCCACTGTGCCACTCGATAAGATTCACTGAGTGAGCTGTAGACTGCCAGATTTCCTGACCCTCGGTACCTCTTCTGTCATCTAGGGAACAGCATGAGGATTAGGCACGCTCACAGAAGGAGCAGGGAATCTCCGTTGCAGATCCCGATCACAGCGAGGACCAAGAGTGCGGTAGTCAACAGGGCGGAGTAGGGCGTGCTGGCCGATGCACCACGACGCGTTGCAAGTCGCGTTCCGGACGCGTTAGAAGGGAAGGTGCCACTCCCGGCTCTGCGACGTTCCTCCGAATCCCACTAAAGGCGTCCCAATCCCCCTCCCCTCCCCCAACACCCTTCCTCTCTCTCATACACAGTACTCTCAACAGCACCATCGACCTCGCCCCCCATGAACTCCAACAGACCCACCGGTTCTCTTGCTGCGTGCATTCGCCGTTCGCCGAGTGTCCGGGAGCGTCTTCTTTCTCCTGACCGCGACGACCAAGGCGGTCGTCAGTCTCGCCTCGGCCAGAGCTACACACCCGTCGCGACCGGCGCCGAATCGAACCTCGGCTCGATCGCCCGAGGCGGCAGCTTGGACAGCGAGGTTCTTGTCGAGGTGCCCTCAATGCACACGGCGCGCGCAGTGAGAGCCCTGCCGAGTTTCCGGCG